>JZKD02S2252533.1:0-14880 GCA_000966675.3 Picea glauca
AGACTCTTATGTTTTTTTAATAGCCTTGGAGAGTTATCTCTCCAATCCTAATCCAAGTCCCTAACCCTAAACTTGTTTGTGAACCCTAGAAACAAAGTCTAGTACATTTTAAGCTGAACATTCATTTTTTTGGTTTTTCTTACTCAAAGGGTATGGAGGTGCAACTGATGTTGTTTGAAACTCTTACAAAAATGAAACTTTTAAGAACACAGGTAAAGAAAAATTTACACTAATTCTTCAAATGAAAAAAGAGTTTCAACAAGAAAATGAATGAACAATCCTATGCTAGTATCATTTTCTTTTTCAAATAATAATGCAAACAATGTAGACAAAGAAAGAAACTTAACTAACAGGAAACTAGGTTCTTTTTTTTTTCTTCTATCAAAGCAAAACTAACAAAAGATGTTAAAAGAAACTGTAGAATATGCTAAAAGAAATCATTTCTCTTTAAAATGCAAGCTAAAAATAAGCCAAGAACACTAGGAAGCCAAGAGAAAGGTATTTTATGCGACTTGAAGGTTTTTACAAGCTTAGACATAGTAATACAAAGAAATCACAAACTCAAGAAGCCTAGGATGACCTAAAGAAGCCCATAAATCTCTCAGGAATTGAAGAAAGAAAGAAAAAAATCACAAATTGCACCAAGTTCTGCGACTGTGTGAACGGAGACTCATGTATGTATGCGGGTCATACGCAGTAAAATCATGGATATCCACGAGTGGTATAACAAAAAAGAGTGGATAACTCTGTAAAATTGGAAAAATAAAAAGGACTTTCAACAAGGAGACTCCCAGAAACTTATGGAAAAGTTTCCAAAAAATAAAAGCTTTGAAACAAAGCTTGGAAAACAAGAAAACTCATAGAAATAAAAAAGGATTAAAAAGAAACCCTACAACCAACCCAAACTAGGAGAATCCTCAGTATCGTCACCAATTATGTGGACGGGATATTTCCCCCATGACTTTGGGTCAAGTCATATCAGATCGAAACCGGATTGAGAAGACTGAAACCTTCCCTCCCAAACAAATGTGCAAAATGAAAAATAACTATGTTTCTCTAGGAGAGAGTAGGGAAATAAAGAAGGATAAAGTGTGCACCTTAAACCCTTTGTTCAATGTTGATCTCTACTCCTACTTCTCGAAGTGCTCCTGACCTTTACAAAAACAAGCCTGCAAAATGAAATCAAGACAAATTTTACAACAAGGTAGTTACGTAATCAAGTAGCATATATATCATGTGTTATATCAAAAGAAAGTATGAAAAGTGATAACATACAATATTTCAATGAACACAAAATTGGAGGGAAAGAGAACTCTTCTATTAACACCAAATATCAAAGTTAGTTACAACCTGACTCGCTTTTGGCACTGCTTCAGAGCCAACTACCCAGGTTCCTCCACGGATCCTTCAAGCATCTACTCAAATATGAAACACTTCCTTGGATATCCCAATAAGGATAAGGAGACACCTTATGACTATATAAGAAGGAAGAAACATTGGAAAATGAGTTTCCATATTGGGGGATGCTACTCAGAGGATAAAAGGAATAGGGAAGCTTGTTATATCTCAACAACATAACCTTGCACCAAAATACTTCCTTCGTCCATCCCTCAATGGTTCTTTTATATATTCCCCAAAGGGGTTAGGGACGTTGGAATCCATTTTATACGGGCATGGGGACGTCTGGAAATGATCCCAATAGAAAAACCTACACAAAACTTTGAATTATTTTATTTTTAAGGGAATCTGTGGGTTTCATACTAACAAGTTGTGGATGTCCACGTGTTTCATCAAAGGAGCCTGCAGATATGTGCAAAAGACATGTTTTTTAGATAATTTGGATGAGGCAAGTTGGGAATTTATCTAGAAATCTAAGGGAAAGGGTTAGGACGTGGCACAAATGCATAGGTGTGGCATTTTGTGCCATAATAGACACCAATCCCCATTTCTACAAATCCTGGTAGGCACCAACCTACTCTTACGGATATTTGTAAACACCAATATACTAGAGACACCAATCCCCACCACTAAGCACCAACTTAGCAAGAGACACCAATCTCTTACAGATCTTCTTAGACACCAATCTACTAGAGACACCAATCCTCACCACTAAGCACCAACTTAGCAAGAGACACCAATCTCTTCGTGTGAGTTGCACCAACCTTTTCCAAGTATGATTGCTACTTCTTCCTTCACAAGGTCTACTTGTTGCTTATTCCTTCACTAGGTCTACTCATTGCTTCTTCCTTTACCAGGTCTACTCACTACTTCTTCCCTTACCAAGTCTGACCAAAATTTGAATTTCTAATTGGTGACTTTCTCAAACCTTGTTGTTTTGGGTCCGTTGCCCCCTCACATTAAGGGTAACTAAGGAGATCATATCTCTAGGCCCAAAGGCAGCAAGCATGGAGTTATGAGAGCCATATTGACTAGCATAGCCCCACAAGGCCCCTCCTATTCATTGATGCACCATCATATGTCACTAGTAGCAGAGCAGCATTCATCACATCGACATGGTCCCAAAGGATAGTAGGCTTTTCTTCATGAGGTAATAAGTTTGGTATCATGGTAAGTGTCACCCTGATAATTGAAGCATTTGAATATGTTTCAAATAATTCTTTCTTGATTATAGAATGTTTGCTTTGAATTTATACTCTTTGCCTTATTTAACCTTGGTGGGTGTCATATTTTCCTAGTAATTTGGTCACCCTCGGGAATAGGGTGATACTGGTGGTTTCCTTGAAGATTCATCATCCACTCTCGATCATACTTAACACTTTCCACACCTCTTTCCTTCCATATCCTTATATTTTGGTATTTTTGGGTGTACTGACCCAAGAAGGGATTATACCTCATTTCATTGGAAGAAGGGGCTAAAGGCCCAAAGGGGAAAGTAGTTGGAAAAAGATAAAATCCAAATCATAAACCTTATAGATGTTTGCCCAAGATGTCTTGAGAAACAATGAAGTGTTATCTCTTAAGAGCATAATACCTGCAAAATCAAAAGCTCACATATATAGATGTCCCACTTGTTGAGATATCTACACAAGTGCATTACAAGCTATACTTTACCCCTATGGCACTCTGTGTACCTCTCTCTTCAAGTGACATTGTGGTATTTCCACCCAAGTTTATGTTACCCATTTGGAGTACCCAATTGTTTTAGACTTTAATTAATAAATGGAAATAAATGGGCTTGGAAAAATGTTGCATCGCAAATGAAGGGAAAGACACCTCTACAAAGACACCCATAACTGATACAATACGAACCCGTTTATGTCATAAACCCCATGCCCAGAATTCTTATCCCACTCCACCTCACACTCACACATGGCTTAGATAGGTGTCTCTCGGGAAACATCCTTGACTTGGGGAATGATTAACCCAATAGGATCCTTTGACACCCCTCCCACACCTACATTTGACAAATTGTATAAGTTCTTTAGGAATTTGTTTAGTTTGAAAAGGGGCATTTGATGCACATGTTCGGGTGGTTTGATTATTATATGTGGCTTACTTGACATGATTCTTGTGACTTATGGACCCTTGGAGGGTGTATCTATTTTTCTTTACATGACCTTACCTGTTGTACATGTGTTCATGAGGAGATGACTTGTTTAGACCTTCATGGGTCTTTGGAGCCCAGAGATGGATGAAGAAACCCAATGTCTGGGGATAGCTTGTGACCATCATTTTTACAATGAAGAAAGAGGATGATTCCTTGGGAAGCACTCTAGCAGGTTGAGGAAGAGAGATTCCATTTATCTCACACCAGTACTTTGGCCTTTGGAGGCTGGGACATCACCCTTATATCCCATGACGCTATTAGGGTTTGATTGAAATGATGAGCCAGCTTGCATGTGATACTTAGCACATGTGATGAGTGGACTTTGGATGCCTAGCACCACCTCCTTCCATATTGGATGTCACCTTAGGAAGCCTAATGTCACCCTAAAGTGGTATGATGTCAACCTTTGAGTGTCATTTTGTAAAAATTGAATTTATTTTTTATTTTAAAGAGTAAAATTAGAAGTAGGCTCAAAATTGTGAAAAGACACAACTGTTGGGTAATTAGGCCAAGATTTTTCATATAAATGTGGTTGGCATTTTCATTTTTTCATATAACTCTCCTTACTTGGAGAGAGGTCTAAAATTTTCACCCTTTTTGGGAGCTATTGGTTGAAATTGTGAGGCGCACCTCTTGGAGACTTAGTTTAAATGCTTCTTGGATCATTTTTTTGTGAAATCCATTGGAAATATAGGGTTTTGATGCTTGATTATTCTTGGTGAACTAAGTAAATCTACAATTTTCATTTCATGTTAAATTTTTATGGTATGTTATACTTTTTCATGTTGAAGATTATGAAATTGCTTGCTTGAAACCCTAGGAATAAGAAACATAAGGTACTTCTTTCTTGATTTTTGTTTGCAAGGTTTTGCTATAGAAGATCTTTTCTATAAGAGCTTCTAAACCCCTAAAGTGTTATCACTTTAGAAGCATTACCCTAGCTCTTGTTGCATAAATATACTTCAATAGTTCAAGGAGAGGAGGTTACGCTAGGGCCTTAAATTACTACACTCTAGTGGGATCCTTCTTCAAAGAATCGAATGCTTGAGGCCTTGAAGTGCCAACACCTTTAGCATTCATCTCTTGGTCCTTTGAAAATTATTATCATTAATTTATCCAAGTTAATTGTGTTGATATAATTGACTCCATAAGCCCTAAAGGCACTAGTTTCTTACATCTCTCTTGTTGAAGGATTGATCAAAAACTCAAACATTACTCTCTTAATCTTTTACTAGCTACCTCTAGCCCTAACTTAGCCTAGATTACTAATCAACTTGCTAAGATTTGAAAGTATAGCTACAGCCACACTAACTGTTGCAATTTTCTTCATAACTAACTTTATATGCGAGTTGAATCTACCAAAATTTGCTTGTGACAATTGATAATCATTCTACATAATAAATGTTAAGTTTTCACTGTCTTTTCAAGCATTTATGAAGTGTTTTATGTGCAGTTGTTACAAATTACTTTTTTTTGTTGTAAACTTTCACTTTGCTGCAATTTTATATCAGCTATATTATATTCACATTGTCTATCATCTTTTGACGCTTTACTATCATTTTGTACTGGAAATTGCCATATACATGTTGTATTATCTTGTTCTTGGAAGGTACACAAGTTATCTTCCATTTGCCTCATCTTTTTCGGACATAGACTTTTTGAAATTCTTGACTTGGGTGACCAGTGAGAGGGGGGTGTAGTATTAACCTTATCTTTAGCTTACCCGGCCCTTTAGGTCACCGGGGATGCCTCCCCTAGGGTAGACCTTGCCTATCCCTAAAAGTGTGGATTTCCTGTTAAGGTGATAGTGATAGTTTATCATGTTTATTATGCCAATTTTCCATACTCGTCTCGAGCTTTGAAAAAGTACAAATTGTGTGATAATAGGGTCTCTTTCAAAGAATGAACTTGTAGAGCATGCCATGTATACAATTTTAAAAATATGATTCTGAAATTGTTACCTAGGCTACTTTCATATGACTCCTCTTTTCTCTGAAATTTTCACAATTTGAAGAATCCTAGAAAAGAATCTATAGTGAAAATTCCCAATTGAATTGTTTGAAATTGATTTCAAGAGCATTCAGGAACCCTAACTTCCAAGGACATATATACGAAAGTGTAGAGAATCAGCATCTGAAATTTGCACCAAATGTACACCAATATCTCTCCTCTATCTCGGCATTGTTTCAAGGTTTGAAACATCCCAAAAAATAAGTTGTAGAGAAAGTGCCAAGCTAACCTGTTTGAAATTGATTTCAAGAGAATTCAGAAACCCTAACTTCCATAGTGAATTTCTCTGAAATTTTAGTGAAAAAACATTTGAAATTTGTACCACATGTTCACCTCAATCTCTCCTCTATCTCTGCAAAGTGTCAAGGTTTGAAACATCCCAGAAAATAAGTTATAGTGAAATTTCCAAGATGACATGTTTGAAATTCATTTCAAGAGCATTCAGGGACCCTAATTTCCACACAGAATATTTCTGAAAGTATAGTGAATCAGAAACTTGAATCTGTACCACATGTACACCAATATCTCTCATCTTTATTTGCAAAGTTTCAAGGTCTGAAACATCCGATAAAATAATTTATAGTGAAAGATCCAATGCGACTTGTTGGAAACTGATTTCAGGAGCATTCAGGAACCCTAACTTCCACAGGGCATATCTCTGAAAGTATAGAGAACCTGCATCTATAATTTGTACCACATGTACACCAAGATCTCTCCTTCATCTCTTCCACAAAGGTCTGAAACATCCTAGAAAACAAATTATCATGAAAATTCCAAGATGGTCTAAAACCGATTTCCCAATTCAATCTTTGTTAATCCATTTTTCACACACACACACACACTTTCTCTCAATGATTTCTCTTTTTTTTCTTTTTCATAACCCCTCATGAAGGGACATGTCCCTTAATTAAATAATTAATTCCCAATACCATGGGAAAATACCCCAAACCCATGGGTTTGAAACCACCATTTCACTTTTTACCTTTTCACATGCACCCCCTTTTAATATATTTGTAGACCTATATATATAAATCAATCTTGGAAATGTTGTGTGTTGTGATGTCGTAATATGACATCATTGACATCTTCATCCTTTGGCATCAATGACAATAGTTCCAACACATTATTCCTAGAACTGATGTCATTTATATCCAAGGATCATTTTCTCTGATATATTTTCTCAGCCACTTGTTTATCTTACTTGTAATAACCCTTGTCATTACTTAATAACTCTCTTTCAGATATTTTTCATGAATTATTGTTTATTTGATGTATATAAATTCTATATGGAATCCTTAGGGTACATGCTACTAGGGATTGTCCTTCTAAGCTTCTCTTTTCCATGTTTCAAGATATAACTAAGAGCGTATGACATATCAAATGAAGACTCTAAGAAGACCTAAATACTTATGACTACGATAACATATTCTTCCTTTTCAAGGTTTGGAGGCTCTATTTTGAAGCTATGATTTTTCAAATGATGATGATATGGTGCTTGCATTGAGATCCTAAATTCATAGGCCTACTTGAGAAAATGTACATGAATAATATAGGCCTATTATAACAATTCTCAAGAATAGAGGTCTTCTTGATATTTCTTATTGTTATGGGATTTTTCCCCCGTGACTTTGGGTCTTGTCATAGCAGAGATTGACCAAGTAAAATGCATAACCCTAACCCACACACAAGACTTGTAATTAAATAACTACTTTATCAGAGAGAGAAGAAATTTTCACACATTGTATCCTTACAATTGGTGTTGTTTCTCGCTCTCGACCCTGGTACTTCTCTTAACTCCTACTTGAACTAACCTATAAGAGAAGATCAAGAAAGTGTTGCAAAAAAGTAGTTATAGCATAAAATCATACAAGAAAAAGATACATAGATTCAAATATGAGAAGTAATTAGACATACATAAACAACTTGAATCAATACTACACAAATATGGGGAAAAGAGAACTATTTATTAGCAATAGTAAAATAAGTGGTTACAACTTGACCCCAATCGTCGACACTTCCTCAAAGAAAACCACCCAGGTTCCTCCAAAATGTCCTTCAAGCATCAGTCAGCAATATTCCCCTTCCTTGGATGACCCAATAAGGATAGGAACACACCTTATGGCCATATAATGAGAATGAAGGAATGTTGGAACAAGGGTTCCAGGTCACATGGATGCTACTCAGAGGATGAATGGGAATAGGGAGACCTACAATTTCTTCATCATAACTTTGCACCTAGGTTTTCCTCCTCATACATTCCCCCAAAGGTTCTTTTATACCATCCTCAAAATGTTAAGGTGGTTCAATTATTTTTGGTACGGGCTTACGGAGGTTGGGAAACAATCCTAACCGAAAACCCCTCCCGAAATTGTGGAATTATTTTATTTTTCAAATTTTTTGAGGTCATTCACGGGTTGTACACTAGAAAGACGCGGATGTCCATGTGTTGTACCAATGAAATGTTGATAAAAAAAAAATCATTGATGTCAACCCTTGAAGAAGCCTCGAAGGTGTAGTTATGGGACCCATAGTTGGTTGAGTAATATGGACATGAAGGATAGATTAAATGTAGGCAAGACCCTCATAGATGGATAGTACTTGTCATTCCATTTCCGATGATATGTGGAATGCCACGTAGTTCCTCGCGGTTAGGGAGATATGACTTTGTGAAGTTGTAAGCCCCAAAGAAGTGGTCAAGAATCCCCTAGTTGGTTACATGTCTTCAATGAAAGGGTAAAGTTGTTGTAACAAGAAAACTCTAAAAGCCCTAAATTAAGGAGAGCATTTACCTAGAAAAAGTATAAATATAACTCAAGGATTCATTCACAAGAACATTCACACACTCATTCCATTGATTAGATATCTTTTGAACTAGTGATCTTTTTTCTAAGGTTTTGATGGAATTTTTTGAGGTAGCAAAGGAAGGTCGAAGCCAAAAGTCTCAGAGTTGTAGAAAACCCTAGTTTCTAAGGTATACGAGGGTTACAGGTCAAAAGGGAACAAATGTACATGGGCTACAGTGGACAAAAGTGCGTGTATACATGGGAAGTAGAAGAGCAAGTCGTGTATTTGTAAAAAGTCTCATGAATGATTGAGTAAATGTTGGTACTAGGTCCCTGAAGTATGAATGAAGTCTATCGGTCATCATCTCATATTTTCAGGTCAACTACATAGGTATTGGTATGGTTGTATACTTTTGTTTATGGTTAATTTTGGTCATGATATGGTGTATTGTTGAGGCATACTTAGTATGGTTTGTTTGGTACTTGGATATGGTATATCTTAGTTGCTTGGATGAGTGAGGAGAACTCTTATATGTGGTTTAGCATATGACATGGTTATTATAGTTCATATCTTTGATTTGATTGTACATGGTTTAGGTATATTCATGTTGTATGGTAGAATATCCATGAGGGACATGCATTGGTTCTTTGAGATACGTCATTGATGATATGGTACAAATTTGCATATGGTTGATGGTATAGTATATGGTACATGTTACACATCATCGATGTTCTAGTTCATTATTGTCTATTCTTTATTGATGTATCTTTAGTTCATGATTTATACATGACATAGTATGTATGTTGGTATGTAGTTGATGCATGGTATGGTACAGGTGTTAGTTGATTGATGAGAAGATACGGGTTGATGAGACAGTGAAAGTGGCAAAGACACTGGCACAGTGGTAGTGACAGTGGCATAGTTTTTGATAGTTGGTATACACTTATATGTTAAGGCAAGGTTAGGTGGTTGTAGCCACCTTCCAGTTGGAGCCAGAGAACTTAGGGGGTTGTAGCCTCCTTCTAGTTGGAGCCAGAGAATTTAGGGAGTTGTAGCTTCCTTCAAATTGGAGCCTGAGAATAGGGGGTTGGAGCCTCCTTCCACTTGTAGCTAGAGAATCAGGAATTTGGTGCTTCCAATGAATGTATTATTTTGATACATAAGAAAATAATTTCATGGTTTTTTCCCATTTTGGCTTCCACGTAAATTATGGTGTACTATGTATTTATTGTGATGTGATTTTTTTTATGATTATACTGCTAATGATATATTGAATTCTAATGATAAAATGTTGAACATTGTTGAAGAAGATATTTTGGTTAAAAAGTATCATTATTTCTCATTATTGATTCACCCCCCACCCCCCTCTCAGTAATACAAAAGGAAACCCGCGGATATAAGTAAAAACACTATTTTTTAAGTGATCTTGATGAGGGAACTTGGTATTTCAAGTTGCATGTCAGGGACAAGGGTTAGGCCATCTCACAATGAAAATGGTGTGGAAAATTGTGGTATAACAGATTCCCCCTAATGTGTGAGGTCAGAAGGGAAACTGATAGTTGAAATACATTATAACTCTGAGAGGCAAGGATGCATTGAAGTAGAGCCAAATGAAGGTTCCCAAATAGTTGATCAAGAATAGAAATCATCATCCGAGATCAAGTAAGAGTATTATCTATCCCAATTTGTTCATACCCATGCTCAGGAGTAATGTAAGCATGGCCGCCAAATCAAATACATTGTGGATCCATGGCATATATGAAATTATGACTAATTTCCATGGCCACAAATAATAAACAATGGATCCATGTGATATATATGAAGTAGAAAGCATGGCCACAAGGAATACATAGTGGATTCATGTGAAAGTATATCATATCCACGAATAGATACATAGTGGAGCTATGTCTCAAAATAAAAAACAGAGGATATCTAGGACCAATCGTGTGAACAAATTGATCCTATGTGAGTACCAATGTCTATGGGGTGGTACAATATATGTCAGGTAGGAGGACAAAATATGTGATGCTTGTACATCACTCGAAGTCTTCAAAATGATCTATCATGGTACGAGTCTACACTATGTGAATAGATGTGATGGGGTCAAACATAGTGAGGAATCGATTGATTACCAATCATTGATGTATATTCTTAACAAACATGAGACAACCCATTGATTATGATAATGGGAATAAAGGTACCATGGAACAATCTAACAAGTGTGAATAAATGAGCTTATGTCGAACACCTGGTAGAATCTATCGAGGAGGGGACATTGATGTATTCCCACTGACAATAGTGAGGGAACCTTCTACTGATGACTGCAAGCCCCAAGGTACCAAATATGAATCTAGATCCCTATCCCAGAGCAATATGTGTTGAATTTGATAGGAAGAGATCCACTGGAAGGAAGGCATTAAGGCATCCTCCATCATCCAGCATAAAGGGTAGTTGAAGGAAAAATATTTGGAAGGACTTGGATGAAAATATTGTAAGGACCACACCGAGGTACGACTCTGGAATGCACCAAATGGAATAGTGCACAACATAAACTCTTTGAATAGTATCCGATAAGGGAGACTACCAAAAAATACGAGAAATCCACTAATGGGGTCAAATGGAAACCAGGGTACCACATGAATCCTTGTCTGTGATGATTGTTGTTGACGTCAAACACAAGGGAAACCACTTATTCAGCAACCAATGATGTTTTTTCATCTATTGGGCGCAAGGTCGCCTATCAATGATGGAAATAGGCCCAGGATGCTACTCTAGGTCATACTCTCAGAGAAATGTGTCAAAGTCTATAAGATAAAACTCACTAGTAAGAAGTCAATGGGGACCTTCTATAATATCATGAGTAAGAGACATAGATACTTGTGATAATGAGATGAACTGACGAACTCAGGAAGGCCAACTTGAAATTTCAGAGACATACTGCAAAATGGTCGACTCGGGCTTAAACTTCCCTTGAACAAAAGTACAACACATTATGTGACTTAGGCAACATGACTATCAACTGGGATACATTTTTTATACAGGAGGCATCCACAAATGCTCCATATGGTTGCAAGAATAACCAATCGGGGGATCTTATACTCAAAAATGAGAAAAAGTTTCTTAAAGCCATACCAAACCCAAAATATTGAGATACTAACTCAAAGATTGTGATTTGTTCAAGAGAGACAAGATTGCTTCCAACAAAAGAGTTAGACACTTTCCCCCCTTTCGTTTTGGTTTTTTTAATTTTTTTGTCTTTTTCATATTATTAAAGCCTAAAAAGGAATAAAAGAGTGTTATAGTACAGTGGAGGAAACGAGTGTCACGGTAAATCAAACTAGTTCCAAATCACAAGGAACATACCTATGCTCAATGCAAGGAAGCATGTGCAAGATAAGGACACTCAAGGAAATGTCTCCTCCGTGGATAAAGGTATCGAGCCGCAAAGGCATAAATTGCAAGGCTGGAAACTTATAGGAAAGCATAAGAAAATGGTTCAACAATGGTAATATGAAGCCATAATTAGGCCTAAAAGCATGAGAGGTTAATATGCAATACAATTACAACTCAACAAAAGTTCGGAAGCCCCATGGGTACATTATCTAGAAAGATAATGAGAGGAATTCATGAGGCTTCTATGCAAATACATGGCAAGACTAAAGAGGGATTTTGATCCTACTAAAACAACTGCAACATGGGTGTCAAAAATTATAGTGAGGTACTAACTAGGACAACCATGGAGAGGTAAGTTCTACCATCCTTAAGAGACAACTTTAAGCAGCTTGAGAGGTGTAGTAATGATAACAAATGGGGTGGACCCTATGGCAGATCTGTGAATGATACGAATAAATGCACAGTGTAGGAAGAATGACACCTACTCTATATTCTAATAAGGAACACAATACATGTTGAAGAATCCAAAAATGTGTTGACATATGTAGCAGCATACGTTCAAGGGAGTCCCATAGGTAATGGCCAAGAAAATATTGAGAAGATGATATGCAGCTTCAACGCAAATTCATGGTCGGACTAAACATGACTCTTAAGACTAATACAAAACTTGCAACATGAGCTTCAAAATACAAATAAGTTATAAACTAGGATGCCCATGGAAGGTAGGATCTACCACATGAATTACAACACTTCTAAACGGTAGAGAAGGTTCTTTGTCGCAACTCAATGGGGTCGATCCTAAGGAAGAAAGAAACAATAAATGGATAACACAAAAATGCATGGAGGGTTAAATCTAGCCTATATCTTAGTTTCAATATCATTACCTGTCAGAACAGATCGACAAGGCATGAAAAGGTACCAAACAAATGTCTCCAAAGTCTTGTATATAAGACCAAAAACACTTACCCAAAAGTTAATAATTCCAATATAAAAACCTCTAATAAAAACATGTGTTAAGGGATATGGAACTTGAAAACAAGAAACCTTAAAAGTATAATAAGTACAAAGCACCGCACAGCCTTGCATCTTATGCATACTAGTGCTCTAGATAGATCCCATTGCTAGGCTCGGGCCAAGGGTTTAGTTGGAAACCAAATTGTAAAGCTTCAAGTTCAGGAGGAGCTTGACCATCCATAATCATAGCTTCAAGGATGGCCTCATCTAAAGGAAACTCAACATCCATGAAACAAGGGCTCGACAGCGCACAAATACTAGGGTTCGAGGTTTTATAAATAGTAATATCATAATCAAAAGGAAAATCCAGATTACTCAGGCCAAGAGGGGAAAGAAAATGCTTACATGCCCCTACTAGATACAACACTTGATCAATTATCGGACCGTGTCTCGAGAAGGCAAACATGACTGTAAAGATTCCTTCTCGAGAGAAATTTAACATTGAGTATAAGACTCCACATAATTCATTCATGGTGAGGAAAAGTATACTTGAACACTAGGAACATAGAGAGGGGAAACTTGAGTTGAAATTGAACTGGGATGGTGATTATCATATGAAATTTGATCAATAGTGGCAATTCTTCCATTGTGAGGTAAATGCAGCACACAAAAGGGCATAGACACCACAACCTTCACAGCATAAACATAATCATGCCCCATAAGCATATTGAAGTCTAAAGGGCATAGCACCACTAACAGATTGATAAGAATAGTATTCCCACCTAAGGTGATAGGAAACTGAGGAAGAATCCCCAAACATTCACTAGGTCTTCTGTCAAAAGCTAGTAGCTCACTGTTAGTTGACACAATATTGGGAAAACCCAATGCTTGTCAAGCCAAGGAGTGTAAAATACTTGCAGAGGATCCTTCATATACAACACATCGACGAACTCATTTCAACATAGATTCAACCATAACCCTTATCTAGAAAGGTACAGAAGAAGGAAGGAGAGGCTCCACAAGATTATTCCAATCAAAGGAAACCATCCTAGGACTTGGAGGGAGAATACTCGAAGAGAGTGGAATTTCCCCTTGTTAAGAAGGTACTGAACTGGAAATTCTTAAGACATATCCAAAATATGCATCGCTCCCTGAAAGGAGAGTGGGAATGGCTGAATATTGCATCGGCTCGACCAATTTGGAAGACTAGTCACTCTCCAAGAGAAGAGTGGGATCATCTGAAGATTGCATCAACTTGACCACTTCCTCAGCCACTGGTTTAATAGGATGTGAGACAACATGGTCAAGAGATGCATCACCCCCAAAAAAAGAGTTGTATGGGATGAAGATTACATCAGCACAACCATTTCATCAACCAATAATTGAAAAGGTTGTTGGGAAACCAAAGATGACTTAGAACTAGAAGGGCCTTCAAACAAGGACCATGCTCTTTGTACCACTTGAATCTCAGGGCACAGATGAGTAAGGTGGTCTCCCTCACAAATATTACAAGGGAACTTGGGCTTACATCCTATACGTCTAGGATTCTCAACCATATCAATGCCCCCAACATGACTTGCAATGGTTGGTGGGTTTCCCCTAGCATGACTTGCAGCGGTTCATGGGTTGCCCCGAACATGACTTGCAGCAGTTGGATACTTTCCCCCAGCATGACTTGCAGCAGTTGGATACTTTCCCCCAGCATGACTAGCAAAGGTAGGGTGTAGGTATCTAACATGACGAACAAAGGTTGGTGAATTATTCTTCTTACTCTTCCTCTTCCTATTCTTTTTAGACTTTTGGTTACTGGTACCAAGACTTTCACCAGAAGAGAGAGAAAAAGAAGGAGCAGAATTCATTGGTGCAGAAGATAAAGGATCAACATTCATTCAATTCCCATGACATAAAGTGTTTATCTAAGAAGCATCAAGAACATTTGGGACATTCGGAGTGGTCCACAACCAAACCAGTAATCCTACATTCAACCTAGGAATGTTCGAAAGTATTTTGTTGCTCCACAGTGGTCCCAGTATGTCTCTTTTGCAAATCTTTCCCTGTAAATTTTGGAAAAATAATGAAATAGGGAATAGATTAATACTATTTAAAGGACTTCATGAAAAGGGTTTTGAGTAAATCACCATACCCTTCAAATTATAATCTTCTAAATAATT
>JZKD02S2252555.1:0-19422 GCA_000966675.3 Picea glauca
TCTTCTGAGATATCTGTTTTTGTATTTGAAAAATCAGGTGATATGAAGATTACTCTCCACACCCGACTTGTGAGAGAATTTTGAGAATGATGATCTGTGATGAACAACTGAAAGGGTATAGTTCTTAATGTGAAAACCCTTTGCAAAAATATCATTAACTGCTACAATATAAATGAGTTCCATGGCCTTACAAGAAGGAAACATGAAGGAAAAGTGTCTGACCCCAACTTGACAACCTCTGAAAATAACAATAGACATTATACAGTACAGAAAATCATAGAAAATATTTAGAATTCTAAAAGAGAATTTGTTGGTGGAATCAAATCGATAAACAATCTTGATGCTGAAGGTGCGCTCAAAAATCATGGAAGGAAAAGCAACAAGAATATGGTGGGTGATACCAGGGACAGAAACAACAATAACAAAATATTGTCTTGCAAGCTCAAAGGCCCTTAGAATTGAGAAGGAAGGAAAAAAACCTGAAGAAATTTCATAGAAGAAAACGCTTGGCTGGAAAGAACAAATCAACATCTCCAAGCTCATTCAAAATATACCACAAGTTTACTGATGAAAACCATCCTGTAGCTCTAAATTCCTTCCATGAGTTTACACTGCCTGCAGTTGAAGATGAATTTTCAATGATTATTTCTCTCGAGAATACATGCAAAGAAGAAAGCTTTGAGCTTGTTTTATATGACAATGGGACTTATACTATAAACCCTTAATATGATCAAACTATAAAGGAGAAAAACCTGAATGATAACATTGACAACATCTAGGTACAAAGAAATGGTTAGAAATTTGGAGGTTATCTAACAATTTCAAGAAGTGGATGCACAGTTCCTCGATGTATTTGAACCATGCTTGCTACAAACAGAATACTCATTGATGCTGCAGGATTATGTTGATAAAGGCATGACCATGTGACCCTTCTAAAACTTTGTTTGCACACACTGCACATAAGCCCAAATTAAAATAATGAAAAAATATAGATACCAAAACTGAATAGTTGTAGATAGTGTTACAGCGAGCGAGTAGCTAGCTGTCCCTCCCACCAGTACAATGTAATAGTAGCTTCTTGCAGCTGCTCTCTCGCCTTACACACTTAAAACACAAATGGACTCGAAAAACAAGTGGATTTGGATTTGATTGGTGGTATTATTGCAAGAAAAGGATAAGAGATGAAAAAAGGCAGGATGAAGACGGTGCATGTCGGTGATCTGTCCACCTCCATTGTAATCTTGCCACATGTCCGTACATCCTCTTGTCCATATCTCAAAAAACATTTACTGCTAGCATTGTAACCTGTCCCTGCTTTTAATGGAAGGCATTATGTGTATTCATTGCATGCCCTACCTCTTCTTCCCTCATATGCTCAATATTCGCGATCGGCAAATAGTTCAAAATCTTGGTAATAAACTCGATCCATCTTTGTGTCCTTGACAACCAAGATCTTCGCCTTCGAAAAATAATGCAGAGATACCGACACGGCTTCTCTCAAGATACTCTTCTGAATCAACAACACATTGCTGTCAATGGCCTTGATTTTCTTAATTATGCTTAGAATATAATTCCTCTTGTCCTTCAAGATCCTATCCATCATGGTATAATCAAACAGATTTTCTTAATTATCCTTAGAATATAATTCCTCTTGTCCTTCAAGATCCTATCCATCATGGTATAATCAAACACAGATATGTTATGCTCAATGTCGGTCTTGGGAGGTGAAATCTGAAATTAGATGACCACAATCTTAGCATTCTCAACCCTAGTTGTCCCCCGGTAGTATGGCTGACCTTGTCAAAAAGACCAAACCCTCAACCATAACTGTATCGTCATCAGTCCCCCAAATTTCTCGACAACTTTAATGTCTCTGAAATCAACGACATCAAGCTTCATAAGGTTGAGAACATTCAAAACCACATCAACCGCTGAAAGAGCAAGAAAGGAAGAGTACAGACTTACCACTTTGTTGTTAAGAAGAGTGATGGCGCTCTTCACCGTGGACTCCCAGTCCATCCACTTCACCAGCACCCACATAGACATGATCATCAAATAACCTAGATCTAGGTTGGGATAGCAACATATGCCACATATTCCTGTTGGTGGGCTTCTAATGCCCATCGGTTCCAAAAATGTTCGCTCATGCACATCCTGCTTACATATGGTTCCGCTAGTTCACTCAAATATGAATGAGCCATCACGAACACGCCACTTAGTGTTCTTGAAACTACTCTAAGCCTCTATAAATGACATATGGCAGATTCCACCAATGTAACAATGACATGTGGCAATTTCTAATACATTATGGATAGAGGACGAGAATCAGTAGAGGAACGTCCCCTTAAAAAGAAGGCATTCAGCCTAATTACACATAATAATAAAAATCCCTATTACTTCTTAGATGGGGTGTTTGGGAAGATTCATGAGAGAAGTGGCATGGGGTATTTGGAAGCATGGCAGCTTTGGCTCATATACGCCGTAGGTTATGAACATGACGATGATCGGGACATGGGCTCTCACTACAAAGCCCTCACATTTGATTAGCAAATGTTTGCATGATTTGGTCATTAAACATACCATACGCAACACATCATGTTTAAAGCAGGATGAAGGTTCAGATGGTTCACTCACAAAGTAGGAATATGGAGAAAGATTGGGAAATAGAGGTGTTGAATTTAAAGCAACTACAAGAGCCATTCTCCAAGAGGATGGCAAAGGCCCTAGCTGAGATCTAAGGCCCCCAATGCACTCCTGGGGTTCTTGGTCTAGGACCAAACAATCAGAGCCATGGCAAAAGACCCTTGTAAGGGCCCCTAGTAGATAACTAGGGTTCTTGGTATGGGACCAAGCAGTAAAGACCCTTGAGAGGGCCCCCAGTAGATAACTGGGGTTCTTGGTCTGGGACCAAGTAGTAAAGACCCTTGAGAGGGCCCCTAGTATATGACTGGGGTTCTTGGTCTGGGACCAAGCAGTTATATGTCTAGGGCCCCTAGACGTGTTCCAGGGTACCCATGTCTAAGGCATGGGTTGATCCTTGGTCTTATACCTTGGTGGATAAGACCCCAGATATGTTCTGGGGCAAATTGGTCCTTGATCAGGTAGTTGTTGGTGTGTGACCCTCTTTGAAGGCGAGCATGACCACATGAGGGATGTATCCCATATGCAGTGATGATAAAGTTGACTGGTCACCTTGAGAAGTATATGGACAGGTGTAAACCTCTCCTAAACCCACCACCCTTGGTTTTTGAGCTTGAGCTTGTTTGGGGGTTTGTATTTTGTTTTAAGGGTTAATATAAGAAATATTTATGTTAATTAAATGTATTATTTTTAATTATATTTCTTTTACCCCTAACCCTTGCCTAAAGGTATAAATAAGAACCCCTTCCCCCTTCACTCTTATTTATTCTTTCCTTCCTCCTCTTAGAAGTGGCAGATTACTCTCCTTTAATCTGCAGCCTCCCTGTAACAGTCAGCGGCCCCCTTGTGACAGCCAGCGGCCCCCTTTGTGATAGCCAACGACCTCTATTGTTTGTGTGGCAGTGTCCTTGCATGTGTTAGTTGTTGTTGTGTGAGTGTTGAAGGTACCATATCTTCTGCTGAAAGTGAAGTTGTTGCTGCCCTCATTGTCTGTGACCAACCAGCCTTCTTCTATGACCAGCAATACCTTCCTAGAAGCTTGTCGTCCTCTTACTTAGAACAGATATGGGATCTGGAAGGCCACGGCACCTTAGAGGGGTAGTTGAACCTGTGCTACAAGCAGTCATCCCTCCTTCTGGCTGATTATTTTTTTGTGTGAGGGTTTGGGATTTTTGGGTGTGAGGGTTTCATGGTGGTTTGACAGTCCAATACTTCTCTTGACAGAGATCTGACCCTTGAGGCAGATCCATGACACATAAGACTTATCTGAGCATATTCTAGTGGCTTATTATCTCTCAGGTGTGCTATGCTACTCTTCTTCTTACAGAGGTAAGATTATCAAGAGGTTACTTACAATTCAGATCTATAATTTGCTCATGCTCAGATTTGTTTATTTATCCTGGATCCATCTACTGTTTATAATTTGTATCTAACTTCAATTTATGATTATAAGTAATTTTTAGTTCAGATCTGAACATCTTGATCACTCAGAAATTGTCTATGTTTCAGATCTATATTATTGTTTGTGTTTAGATTTTATTTTTCAAATCTAACACTCTAGCATACTTAGAATTTGTTATCTGTTGTATATAATCAGAATTAATTTATGATTCTGATCCGAGTGTTTTGCTCACCCAAAATTATTTAAGCATTAGATCTAATTGTTGTTCTTGTTCAGATCTAATTTTTGGTTCATGCATGCTTAGAATTTCAAAGTTTAGATCTGTATAAATTGAATGGATTTATGCTGATTTTGTCCACAGAATTTTGAAAAAGGTAGATTCTTGTTTTCTTTACCTATTTCTAACATGGTTTCAGAGCTTAGGGCGTGGAAGGAGCTCAAGTGTGCAAACTTGAGCCTGCGTAGATCCTATTTTTTGTTTTGCAGATCAAAACAAAAAAATAAGCTAAAGGGAACAGGGTTTCCATAATGATAAGCTACAAGGTTTATTGTAAACCTTCACTATCAATAACAGTCTTTTCATCCTAGACCTGAAATCTCTTGGGAAAAGGTAAATGTTTAACGCTCAATTATGCCTTTGGAAAGTATTTTGATTTATTGTCATTTCCCTAAATTCTAACATTTAGAAAATGACTAGAACAGATTGAACATTAAAGAAAGTTCAATCTCTCTAAAGTTAATTGAGCATTGTTAGTCAAGGTCCAAGGATGATACCTATCTCTACGTGCTAAGCATTGATCTTTCAAAAGAATTGGTGTAGAGACCTCGTCTAGCATGTATCATAGCCAGCAGAAAGATACTCCTTGGAAACTGTCTCTGCATATCTAAACTTTTGAGTCACTAACAGACTTGGAAAGTTGTGAAAGATGTTAACTCTGCATCTATTTAGCAAGTGAGATCTGAATGACTATGGCAATCTCTACTTGAACCGAGTTTTTTTTTTACTCTTTATTTTGGCCTCTGCTTTAACAAAGCCCTTTTCACCACATCATGCTTCTCTCAGTTGAGACTACCTCTATGACAAAAAGATATCCATTACACATTTTATTTTGGACTGATTGATGTGGAGAGGATAGTGAAAGACTATCTTGTTTATTGTCTTGTACACTTGTGAGATGCAAATTTGGATGCCAAAGAAAACCCCGTTTGGATCTTTGGTGGAGTTACCAATACCAGTTAGGAGAATTTCCTTGTTAGGAAAATTTGGAGGCTAGGGCCTTTTTTTTTGGTGAAATCCTTGGTTTTATAAAAGGGGAAGACTCCTAGTAAATCCTCTAGTTTACCCTTGATTATCTATTTGGTTTTCAAGACTTTTCTCTTCTCATGTTTGACTGAAAATTAAAAGATAACTCTTATCCTCTCTGACTTCTGAGCTAGGCCAAGTTAATTAAAGCTCTGATACAGAATGTTTAGGAATGTAACCATCATCTTAAGATCATAAGTGATAGGCTTAAGCTTTTATAATGTTATTATTACTAATGCTTGGTGAGTGTTCAACTTTCTTTTAATAAGTTTTTGGTAAAATACAATAGCTTTGGCAGAATCACTGGTAAAGAAATTTTAATAGGAAACTGTGTAACTTTAGTAAATGACAACACCTAATGCACTTAATGGTCATCCATATGTTGTGTACTACAAAGAGTACACGAGCTTTAAGGTTAACCACAATACATTGAGTGGTGGAAACTTGGAAATGACTTTGGTATTTGGCTTTGAGAAAAACATGTGTGGGCTGACTTTTATAAGAACATAATTTGGACAATGCAGTCTTTGGCCTCATTCTTTAAGACGTATTGTTTGCATATGGATGAATAATGTTTTATCCATCGGACAGTAGGATAACCACTCAAAGATATTGGAATTACTTGAACTAACAAATTTATATCAAACATCTGCATACACAAAAGAAGTCTTAGATAACTTAAGTTAGTAACAGGCTGCAAATTTCAAGTATGTCTTAAGCCTAAGCAAGTTTCATGGATACTCCATTTACATTCATTCTTGTGACTACAAATGACAACAAGAAAGATATGTTTACCTTCCTATCATCTTTATGTATCAATGTCTCAATGGAATACTGTCAGAATCTCATATGTATTTTTGTTATATGACCAAGGAAGTTGTAATCTCAACACATACTTATTTTTTATGTAAGCTAGGTCTTTTTCCCTGGTTTGGAAACCTAGCTGTCGACTGGTCTTTTATCTCTGATATGAAAGACAACATGTAACCTTGGGTTATTTCCTTGGTTAAAAAGTCCAACAAATTATCTTGGTAGTTGGGGTATTTTTCTTCGTTTTGGGAACCCTACAGATATCTCTTTTCGAGAATCCTTAGATTGTAATTGAGCCATTATCCTTGACACGAGAGCTCAAGAAGTCTGACTCAGCTTTTCATATTGAACTTGGCACTGGCACCAAGAACATCTTGAAGAGATATGACACTAGAACAGAGTCAAAAGTTCTTATAGGTTCAGAGGGAGCCAATTTGCATATGACGGAGAGACAAACTTTTTATGAGACTTAGAGGAAGCAGTCCCTGCATATGAGTTAGTCCTTGTCCTACAGCAGAAATGGCAGCTTAGTAGAATCAAGGGATACTATCGATTTCTTTTAAAAAAAAATCTATTAAAAGGAAACCAGCCTGGTGTTGAGAAATACTAAAAGAAGCAGAAAAGCATTCGGCACCTAAGGGCACTTTCAAAGAAAGCAAGAAACCAAATAAGTACTCTGGCCTTATAGCTAAATTGAATCTTGTGTTTGATTCACAACCTTCCACATTTGAAGTGGGGGAAGATGCTATGATGGAAGAATATTGAAGAATGATGTAAGGTCAGTGTTTCAAACACCTCGTGACAAATCAATGGTAACCTCCAATGGCCTTATAAGATAAAGATTACAACAAATGGTTGTATTGAGGTTAAATTTGTGACTCGTGAAAGAAGGGATTATCTATAACAAGATCCTTACTTCCATCAGGATCTTTTGTCGCGGTTTTTTATTTGGAAACTTCATCTAATAGATGTTAAGATTTCTTCTTAACAGTGAAGTTAAGCAAGAGGCTATCCATGGAAAAGAATCCCATGGACTACTTCCATCAGGATCTTTTGTCGGGGTTTTTGATTTGGAAACTTCATCTGATAGATGTTAAGATTTCTTCTTAACAGTGAAGTTAAGCAAGAAGCTATCCATGGGAAAGAATCCCATGGACTATAACAAGCTCCGAGAGCTCGGTATGAAAGTATTGACAGTCTCTCTATAGAGTCTTGGGTTCACCAATAGTTTTATCTTTATATAAAGATTGTCCAAAATCTTCATGTTATCTTAGGATGATTTGTTCCTTACAGGAAAGGAAATTTTTTTTAGCTCGGACTAAGAGGGAGCTCTTCAACAAAAGTTGAAATGAAAGACTTGGGTCATTTACATTACTTTCCGAGCTTAGAGGTGTGGCAAAAACCGGGTGCAATGCTTCTCTCACAAGAGAAAATACGCAATTGATATGCTCCGCTATTTTTGGCATGATGAACTGTAAGTCCATTACCACACAAATGATCTCTAACCTAAAGAAAATACAAGATCAGGTTATTGGTTCAGAACCAGAAGACCCCACTGTATTTCGACAGACCATTGGGTCATGGGTCATTGATGTACCTCGTACATACTAAACCGAACATTTGTTATGCGGAAAATGTCCTCAGCAAGTTCATGTGTATATATACATATGATTGTTGTTAAACATACTCTGAGATATGTCTCAGATACACTTCCAGTGGAGGTGTAATGCTTCATGAATTACAAATTCATATTGGATGGGCAGTACAATGGATCGGAAGAGCACTTTCGTATAGTGTTTCAGTTTGGGTTCAGTAATGATTTCCTGGTCCAGCAGGAAATAGGGCTTCATAGCCCAAAGCACTGCAGAAGCAGAATACTTTGCTGCAAGTGCTGCTAGCAGAGAAGCAATGTGGCTTAGGAAGCTACTTTCATACTTGTTTAGTGCAGAGCTAGAACCCACAATCATTCACTATGGCAACCAGAGTTGTATAAAGCTCTCCGAGAATCCAGTGTTTCACGACAGATCAAAACACATTGAGATGAGAGATCACTATGTCCGGGACATGGTGCAGAAGAACATTCTCAGTATTTAGTATATTTCAACACAGAACAGAGGACAGATATTTTGACCAAGCCACTGTCCCTAACAAAGTTTGTATACTTTCCTGACAAGCTTGGTGTAGCTAAGAATGCCTCTCTTGCTGAGAGGGAGTGTTGAATTTAAAACAACTGCAAGAGCCATTCTCCGGGAGAATGGCAAAGACCCTAGTTGAGATTTAGGGCCCCCAATGCACTCCTGGGGTTCTTGGTTTGGGACCAAACAGTCAGAGCCATGGCAAAAGACCCTTGTAAGGGCCCCAAGTAGATAATTGGGGTTCTTGGTCTGGGACCAAGCAACAAAAGACCCTTGTAAGGGCCCCCAGTAGAAAACTGGGGTTCTTGGTCTGGGACCAAGCAACAAAAGACCCTTGTAAGGGCCCCCAGTAGATAACTAGGGTTCTTGGTCTGGGACCAAGTAGTAAAGACCCTTGAGAGGGCCCCTAGTAGATAACTGGGGTTCTTGGTCTGGGCCCAAGCAATAAAGTTCCTTGAGAGGGCCCCGAGTATATGACTGGGGTTCTTGGTCTAGTACCAAGCAGTTAAGTCCCTAGATATGTCTAAGGCCCCTGGACGTGTTCCAAGGTACCCATGTCTGAGGCATGGATTGATCCTTGGTCTTATACCTTGGTGGATAAGACCCCAGATATGTTATGGGGCAACCTAGTCCTTGGTTAGGTAGTTGTTGGTGTGTGACCCTCTTTGAAGGCGAGCATGACCACATGAAGGATGTATCCCATATGCAGTGATGATAAAGTTGATCGGTCACCTTGAGAAGTATATGAACAAGTGTAAACCTCTCCTAAACCCACCCCCCTTGGTTTTTGAGCTTGAGCTTGTTTGGGGGGTTGTATTTTGTTTTAGGGGTTAATATAAAAAATATTTAATTAATGTTAATTATAAATATATTTAATTAATATTTGTATTAATTAAATGTATTATTTTTAATTATATTTATTTTCCCCCTACCCCTTGCCTAAAGGCATAAATAAGAACCCCTTCCCCCTTCACTCTTATTCATTCTTTCCTTCCTCTTAGAAGTGGCAGATTGCTCTCCTTTGATCTGCGACCTCCCTATAACAGTTAGTGGCCCCCTTGTGATAATCAACAGCCCCCTTGTGACAGCCAACGGCCCCCTTTGTGATAGCCAACGACCTCTCTTGTTTGTGTGGCAATGTCCTTGCATGAGTTAGTTGTTGTTGTGTGAGTGTTGAAAGTACCATATCTTCTGCTGAAAGTGATGTTGTTGCTGCCCTCATTGTTTGTGACCAACCAACCTTCTTCTACTACCAACAATATCTTCCTAGAAGCCTGTTGTCCTCTTAAAACAGATCTGGGATCTGGAAGGCCACGACACCTTAGAGGGGTAGCTGAACCTGTACTACAGGCAATGGTCCCTCCTTCTGGTTGATTATTTTTTTGTGTGAGGGTTTGAGGTTTTTGGGTGTGAGGGTTTCATGGTGGTTTGACAGTTTAATACTTCTCTTGACAGAGATCTGACCCTTGAGGTAGATCCATGACACATAAGACTTATCTGAGCATATTCTAGTGGCTTATTATCACTCAGGTGTGCTATGCTCCTCTTCTTCTTACAGAGGTAAGATTATCAAGAGGTAAGTTACTTACAATTCAGATCTATAATTTGCTCATGCTCAGATTTGTTTATTTATCCTGGATCCATCCACTGTTTATAATTTGGATCTAACTTCAGTTTATGATTATAAGTAATTTCTAATTCAGATATGAACATCTTGATCACTCAGAAATTGTCTATGTTTCAGATCTATATTACTATTTGTGTTTAGATTTTATTTTTCAGATCTAACACTCTAGCATAGTTAGAATTTGTTATCTACTGTATATAATCAAAATTAATTTTTGATTATGATCTGAGTGTTTTGCTCACCCAAAATTATTTAAACATTCTTGTTCAAATCTAGTTTTTGGTCCATGCATGCTTAGAATTTTGAAGTTTAGATCTATATAAGTTGAATGGGTTTATGCTAATTTTGTCCACAAAATTTTGAAAAAGGTAGATTCTTGTTTTCTTTACCTATTTCTAACAAGAGGAAACAATGCATCGTTGTTGCTCTTGTCTTGCTTCCAAGTTTGGTCCTAGTTTTTTATTGATTTCGAGATTGAATCAAGGTAGGCAACGCTCTCCATCCACAATCAAGTGAAAATCTATGGGATGACCTAGGAGGTCCCTCTTTGGTTACCCTCTTTGGTTATCCTCTTTGGGTGGGCAAATGATATCTTGGTTTTGAAACCTTTCCCCCATTTTCAACGTTTTCTTTGTCTCTCATAACAACTTCCCCTCTATTACTCGTGTCACTTATCCTTGGGCCAAGATGTCGAATTCCAATGGTGAACTTCGACTGGAATCTAGCAAACATGGGGTTAAAAGGAGAACCATGTTCAAGTGTGCCTAGGAAACCTTGACCTCACAATGCCTTTGTCATATCACTCGAGCTCAAGCTGAAGCAATGAATGCAGCATCCAACTATCAACATCCCTTTCCTACTTTCCTCAAGGAGGAGGTTGTGCACAAAAAGAATTTGGTCATGCAAAAACAAAGGAAAATGACCAACAAACAAAGTAAGGCAAAGTTTCTAGATTAGATTTCAAACACAAGTTTCTCTCACTCCAAAGAAACAAATATTTCAAGTTATCAAAGCTTTACTTGCTGAACAAATATTTCATAACACAGGTTGTGGAAAAAAGATGTCAACATCAATAAGCATTTCTCCACAAACTAGATTTAAACAGCTTTTGGTGAGGTGTATGACATTGACATCAACTAAATTTAAGCAGTTTGTGGAGAAGTGTAAGACATTGACATCAACTAGATTTAAAAAGTTTGTGGAGAAATGTATGATATTTACATCATAGTGACAAATCCAAAGGATGTCAAACACAACCCAATGGCAACAGCAAAACCTATTGGGAAGTTTGAAGGTACACCTTCCAACCTCATCCCAATTGATGAAGATTTTGAGAAAAAGGAGAATACTCACCAACAACAAAAGAAGGCATATGTACCCCTGAATTAGCAATACTTGCTCTATTTTGGTAGCTTTACAAATAGGAACTAGGCTTCCCATTTTGGTTTTGTCAATCTAGTCAACTCTCTTATGTTGTAATTAGTAGTTATCTAAGCCATGCTACCATTAGGGATTCATATTAAAAGAATTTTCTTGCAATCTAGATAAGAAAAACACTAATATCTTGACTTACTATGATCTTGGTTTCCTTAGAGGCAAGCCACAGTTTGTCTTCACTGTATTTTATTTTGTACTCTACTAATAAAAATAAGGTCACAGCCAAGCCACACCAAATTGGTGTATGAGACCCCTTGTTTATGGAACAATTTGACTAATAAAGTTTACATAGGTATACATACCCTACCCCCTTTGGATTTGAACTTGTGACCTCTTAAAAGGAAAGATAAAACATGTTTTTAACCATTAGGCCCACTCAAGTTTATATATATATATATATATATATATATATATATATATATATATTACTAAGTATTTTTCAAATATAATGAAAGCTCTAAAAATTTAAGTAAAACTCGTTTAATATGTTATATTGATAAAACTTTGTAAGATAATAAAATTTGTGATCAAGTCTTGATAATTTGAAATGAGAAGTTGAAGGGTTTCTTCAAGGAGTTAATCCGAGGCAAGGGTAATCTATGGGAAGTACGATTTGACATATTTTGTGGAGTCAGGTTCTCATCCCGTGTACGGATCTGGATGAGATCTCCGATGCAAGGGAACTCACCCCATGCAGTAAATTCCTTTGACATGGTACCTCTGGATCTAGCATTGGGAGCAATCGACTCTTCAGTTAGTAGAAAGGATGGTATCGGCTTGGTATAATAATTACAATAACATTATAAACATGTTGAACCGCATTTCTCTAGACACAACTAACCAAGACATGTTACATTCTTTCCATCACTAAGTTATAAATTACACTTGGTTTCTGTAAATGCAACAACCATAAATTTACAATGTAATTTGATTGCCAACACATTCAAAAAACACACACACCAAACATTGACCATTATGATCAAGTAATAGCAATAGAAACATAAAAACATAAACTTAAAGACCAATTATAAATAACCCTTTAGAGGAATAACCTTCATGATAAACTATTAATTTACCAATTTTAGTTGTTGAGCAACTCTTTCTAAGCAGGCTCTACTAACTGCTGAGAGCCGCATCGTATTCTCTGGTTCCTGCACCCTCTCTGCTAATCTCGGACCAGCGTAAACGCCTTGACAGGCACCCAGATATTCAAGGACTTACTGGCAAAATCTTCCCGTCCAAAAAGAAAACGCAAACAACAGCGCACATAGTAACTAACACTGTTATAGCAGATATCCGAAAGAACAATATTACTAAAATCTAACAAACAGCATTCTCACATGACGTTAGTACCAAGAACAACAGACTATATGAAGCAGTGAGAAACTCCAGGACTGAGTAGACAAAACCCCAAAACAGAAGACACATTTAACAAATCATACTGCCCCCTTTTTCTTATTCCCGGGGCTACATAAACCGAGCGAATATAAAGTTTGTTATCAAAATTCTAACCTGCTACCTATCTCCATTTTAGAAAATGGAAGAAAAAAAAAAACCTTTCTGAAGCGCATAGCATTACTTTCAACGGAAAATTTAGAAAATTTCTGAAAATACACTCCGTCTATACACTTTTCAGAAGATTTTTCATCAAAGCACCCACGAAAATACTAACAATCAATTCTGCGCCTTGTGTTTGCAGTAGTGGGTTTCAACGAAACAACAAAATGTTAATAACGGGGGCGGAAGCGACCAAGTGAGGGGCAAAACAAATTTGATAAAGAGACGTATGGTGGTGTGAAAACACACCATTGGTACTGATCGTTTATGCCCTCTCTCCACGGATGCGGCGAGCGAGCTGGATGTCTTTGGGCATGATGGTGACCCTCTTGGCGTGGATGGCGCAGAGATTGGTATCCTCAAAGAGCCCAACCAGATATGCCTCCGCCGCTTCTTGCAATGCAGACACAGCTGACGACTGGAACCTCAAATCCGTCTTGAAGTCCTGGGCGATCTCCCTCACCAAGCGCTGGAATGGCAGCTTCCTGATCAACAGCTCGGTGCTCTTCTGGTACTTCCGGATTTCACGGAGGGCAACGGTGCCAGGCCTGAATCTGTGAGGCTTCTTCACTCCTCCCGTTGCTGGAGCAGACTTCCGAGCCGCCTTCGTTGCCAGCTGCTTCCTCGGCGCCTTCCCGCCTGTTGATTTACGAGCTGTCTGCTTTGTTCTCGCCATTTCTCTTTCTGTTCTTCTGCTCTCCAAGTCCAACCACAACAGCAATGATGTTGAAGCCCTTCCACCGCTTTCCTTATTTATTCACAACCGCACAACTCTCGTTAATTAATTATTTCCAAATTTCAAATTTCGCGCCAACACGTCTCTACCGTCCGATTTTCACACCGAATCGATGGCTGCGCGTGATCCTCCCCTCCTATCACACGGATCGCTACAGCCTTCGCCCCGTATTACAAGACACGATATGTCTATTTTTATTTTTCTTTTTGAAAGTTTTCTATATTATGTCACTTCGATTTCAGTTATTTATTAATTTGTGGTACAGGATTTATTCATTTTTATTGACCTTTCTCTCTTCAATACATGGAGGCACTGCATGTATGTGATACATGGTGGTGCATGTCTAGGGGCGCTTCGAGCACTATGACTGCATTTTTTGGAAGTAGAAAAAAGTTTTCAAACCAAGCTTTACTTTCTCACCTTCTATTACACCTTCGAATTGAGGGAAACTAACATTTTTCATTGTGAATATACCCTATCACTCTTATCCCCTTGAGTAATAGAGCTAAGTTTTGTTACCCCTTTAATCCCTGAGTAAAAGAGCTAAGTTTTGAAGGGGTTCCACCAAGGCTACTAGTCAAAGTCTTAGTCATTCTTTCAAATAACTACATCATATCTCCACATATTTTGATAAATATATGTTCTTAAATGACACTTCGAGGAGGAGGTGTGAGGTGTGGGAGGAGGAGGCAAAGGATTATCATGTTTATCTCATGTTTATTTCCTTAAGTACAAGGATTATCATGCTTATCCCTTTAAGTAGAAGAGTTAAGTTTTGAAGTGGTTCCACCAAACTTATTAATCAAAGTTTTAGTCATTACTTGAAATGACTGCATCATAGCTCTCACATGTTTAATAAATACATGTTTTTGATCCACTCTGAGGAGGAGGTGGTGGTGGTGGATGAGGCAAAGGATTATCACGACTAACCTCTTAAGTAGAAGAGCTAATTTTCTAAGGGGTTCCACCAAATTTACTGGTAAAGGCCTTAATCATTTTTTGAATTGACTACATCATATCTCTCGCATTTTTAATAGATACATGTTCTTGATCGCCACTTTGAGGAGGAGGTGGTGGTGAAGGAGGCAAAGGATTTTCATTCCTCCTAATCTTCACCATCAAGTCTCTATCAACAAACACAAAGTATAATAGTTTCTTCATCAAAAACATTCTCAACGAGACGTTTCTATAAACAAGCAAGTACACCCAAGGCCTTGGTGTTGGAACTTGCTATGATACCACATGTAGTGCTCCTTTGCACTAACTCTATGAAATTCATCAAAACATCAAGTCTAAAAGGTAGAAGACATCCATTTTTTTTTGCCCAATACATGTTAATTATTAATCATTCATTTACTAAGAAAAGAGAACGCCCACACACATATTGAATATACATCATGCCTAAGCCACCCTAGATAATTATAGCCCTTGAACAATGATGCAATTCCTAACTAGATTGGTTTCCTCACATTGCTAATCATTTTGAGACACACTCATTCACATGAGATTCTCTTATGGTTGGTTTATACACAAATACAACTAAGAGCTAACTAGTTTCTTGTCTATTTCATTCTTCAATTGATTTCTAGTTTACACTCCATTGGATTGGTCATAAAAGTAAAACCTTTGAGCTCAACCTAAGCATGATATATCCAATCCTTAGTTCAACTCAATTACTTAATGAGCTATTGTTATGATCCAATGCCTCAAGAATGTTAAAAAGTCAATGAATACAGTCCACTTCAAGGGGGGAACCTCCTTTTAGGATATATCCAATTCAAAATGCAATATGTTAAGAACTAAATATCAAAATAGCATAAAAGCCTCAGAATAAGAACTCAACGCCTTGACAAAGAGAGAAATTTAGATAATAAGTCTCTTCGAGGGGGAAACCTCCTTATACATCATATGAATTCACAATTACAAGATGATTCCAAATGAAAATGTCTCCTTAGTATATATAGGAGACTAGGAGGTACAATTACAACTAATGGACCCAAGCCGACATAAATAAAATAACAACACTAATGTAATATGCCCCAATTAAGGGGTAATGTGACACTATTTAAGACTTAACACAATATGAGATGAGATCAGATGATGCTCACACTAGGTCTTCTTGGTATATATATATATATATAGGAGACAAAGGGTACAATTATAATGAAAGGGTACGATGAAGTGTTCTCGCCTACATACCAATATAACACTAAAAATGTAATAATTCAATATCTAGGGCTTAATAATGGGTTTTATACATAATATGAGGTTTTGTCTAGGGCTTAACATGCCCCTCCTATTCAAACAAGTGTTGTCCTCAACACTTGACTAAATGTGGGTTGTTTATGCATGAAGAATTCATCTTCCCATGCCACCTCTTCCATTGGTATGTTCTTCCATTTGATGAGCTACTCAGTAATTACTCGATTTCTCAGTTGTTTAATCCTTGTTTCGAGGATTGTTTATGGTTCTACTATGATTTTCTCTTCTTCATTAATCTCTGGCAAAATAGTTTGGACTGACATATTGTTGTTGATTACCTTCTTTAAGCAAGAAACATGGAAGACTCGATGTACACGTGAAGATAGAGACAACTCCAATTTGTAAGTCATACATCCAATCCTTTGCAAAACCTTATAGGGGGCATAATATTTGAGTGCTAATTGATTGTCTTTCTTTTGTTGCTTGAGGGACATCTATTTATATGGTTGTAGCCTCATAAATACCCAATCACCCACTTCAAATTCCCTTTCGCTACGATGTTGATCGACTTGTTGTTTCATCCTATTGTGTGCCATAACCAAGTTGTCCTTCAATAGTTTGAGAACCTCTTGTTGGTGCCCTATGTTTTCTTCCATAACTTAAACATTTGCAATCCATTTCAAGGGTGATGTGATGGATGAAGGAAGATATCCATAAAGTGCCAAAAATGGGGACATCTTTTTATGAAGTATGGAATAATGTGTTGTACCACCATTATGCCAAGGCCAACCACTTGACCCATTCTATATGTTTATCACATGCAAAGCAATGAAGATATCCTTCTAGACATTTATTCACAAACTTAGTTTTCACATCGTATTGAGGATGGTAAGATGAGTTGTGAGCCAATTGAGTACCCAAACAAGAAAATAATTCAGTCCAAAAATTTCCAGTGAAAATCAAATCTATGTCAGTTACAATAATCTTGGGGACTCCATGTAGCTTTTGAATTGTTTTCATGAATGTTGTGGCTATTGTACTTGCTTTAAAAGGATGAGAAAGAGAGAGAAAATGGGCATACTTTGTCAGTCGATCCACTACTACCATGATGGTAGTCTTTCCTTCATATTTGGGTAAACTTGTAATAAAACCCACTAAAACTTCTTCCCAACATTGACTTGGCGTAATTAATGGTTGTAGAAGACCTGGCATCTTGATTGTCTCTCCCTTATTATGTTGGTAGACAACACATTCTGACACAAACTTTTGAATATCAGTTTTAAGACCTTCCCAAAAAAAAATCTTCTTGATCCTATGGTATGTTTTGAAAAATCTCGAATGTCCTCCTAAAGGAGAAGTGTGCAACCAACATTGACTTGGTGTAATTAATGGTTGTAGGAGACTTGACATCTTGATTGTCTCTCCCTTATTATGTTGGTAGACCACATATTATGACACAAACTTTTGAATATCAGTTTTAAGACCTTCCTAGAAAAAAATATTCTTGATCCTATGGTATGTTTTGAAAAATCTCGATTGTCTTCCTAAAGGAGAAGTGTGCAATTCCAGATGGACCTTATGTTTGAGTTGGGACTTCTTACATAAATATAGGTGATCGTGATACCATATCAAGTCATTCTTCCATACAAAATTATCCACTGAACTAGGGTCCTCTTGTAGTTTTTGAATGATTTTGCATACCTCTTGATCTTGCTTCCATTCTATCCTTACTTCTTCCACCCAATCACATTGTGGAATAGAAATAAAACATAGTGAACCTTCTATTTCTTCTTCTTTCCTTGAAAGGGAATCTGCCACAACATTATTTTTTCCTTTTTTGTAGATACCTTTAAAGTCATAACCTAGCATCTTTGTAACCCTTTTCATTTATCTTCTGAAGCTAATCATTGCTCCAAGAAGTACTTCAAATTATCATCATCTATTTTTACTTTGAAGTGTCTTCCTATTAGGTAAGGGTGCCATTTCTTAACTACATGTAGTATGGCCAACATTTATTTTTCATAAGTGGGTTTGTGTAAGTTTTTTCCTTTAAGTTGGTTGCTTTCAAAGGCAGGGGGCCTTCCTTCTTGCATTAAAACTACACCAATGCCATGGGTCGAGTCATCACACTCCACAAAAAATGTTTTTGTGGAATCAGGTGTGGCCAGGACAAGAGTTGTACACATAGCCTCCTTAAGTTTTTCAAAATCTTTGGTTGTTGCTTGAGTCCAGGAAAATGCTTCCTTCTTTAATAATGTTGTGAGAAGTGTTGCTATTTGACCATAGTTCTTGACAAACTTGTGGTAATAGCCTATAAATCCTAAATCCTACAAATCCTCTAATCTTCTTCAGGGTTTTGGGAATTGGTCATTCCCTCATAGCTTTAATTTTGTTAGGGTCCACTTTTACACCTTCATGAGATACAATATGACCAAAATATTCCACTTCTTGAACCCCAAAGGGACATTATGAAGGCTTTGTATAAAGTTGTTGCTCTTCCAATAGTTGTAATACTCTGTCAACATGTTGTACATGCTCTTCCAATAGTTGTATTTTTTTGTCAACATGTTGTACATGCTCTTCCCAAGATTTCTTGTAGATTAGTATGTCATAAAAAAGTACTAACACAAAATTTCTAAGGAAGGGCCTGAAAATAGAATTCATCAAGCTTTGAAATGATCAAGGTGCATTAGTAAGTCCAGATGACATAACCAAAAACTCATAAGACCTTCATATGTTCTAAAAGTTATTTGGGGAATATCTTCCTACCTTATTCTGATTTGATGATATCTTGAACGAAGATCCAACTTAGTGAAGAAAATTGCTCCATGTAATTCATCTAATAATTTATCAATGAAAGGAATACGAAACTTATCTTTCATGATCATTTTATTGAGCTATCTATAATCTAGACACATCTGCCATGAACCATCCTTTTTTTCTAACCATCACCACTCGTGAAGAAAGAGAGGTCTGGCTAGGTTGAATGATGTCGACCTCTAACATTTCTTGGATCATACACTCAATCTCACTCTTTTGTCCATATGAATACATGTAAGGCCTAGTGTTAGGTGGTACACTTCTTGGTTGCAAATGAATAGCATGGTCATGATCTCGTGTAGGTGGAAGACCCTTAGACGTTTCTCCAAATACCTTGGAATGATTGTTGATAACTATTCGGAGATCCAATGGAGCAGAGGATATATATGTTTAGACATCTAATGAGCATAATTGTGCAATTACACCATGGTGTCCCTTTTTGAGTAATTTTGTCATGCTATTAGAGTTTATGACCTTAGAGGGTTTCCCTTGGATACCTCTAAGCTCAAGTTCCTTGCCTTGTAAGGAAAATATCACGAGAAGATCTTCAAAATTAAGAGCCATTGTTCTCAATGATTGAAACCATTGTACCCCTAATACAACATCATCACCACCCATTTAGATGGAAATCATGGGGCTATCCAAAAAATACTCCCCCATATTGAGCTTAATAGTATGGCACTTCCTAGCCACCAGGGGGGGCAGCTCAATTGGCAAGTGTTGTGATATGAAGTGATATGAAGTTCCATGAGG
>JZKD02S2252555.1:19568-36628 GCA_000966675.3 Picea glauca
TATATATATATATATATATATATATATATATATATATATTATGGCACTTCCTAGAACAATTTATGGTACCTCCATCTGCAACCATTACTTGAAACTCTAGTGCTGGAAATACAAAGCAATTGATATCTTTTGCTAATTTCTAATTGATGAAGTTATGGGTACTACCATAATCAATCAACATTGTTACCTTTTTTCTTTTTGATGTATCCTTGTATCTTGAGGGTTTGTGGAGTATTGATGTCAGCCAATGCATGACAATATATCATTGGAGTAATATCTTCTAGATCTAGATCTTGTGATGGTTTCAATTCTTGATCTTCTTCCTATTCACAATCTAAGTAGAATCATTTATTCTCACTGCATTTATACCATTTACTGTAATTGTTATCACAATTGAAACATAGTCCCTTTACTCTTCTTTCATCCATTTGTTGAGGTGTCAACCTTGTTGGTTGAGGTATGGTTGTCTTATGAATCCCAAAATGATATATGCTTCCTACATATGCTCCAATGGTAGGGTTGTGTGTAACTTTATTCTTGGCTTGAATATGACTAGTGAATTGCATAGCATCTATAATATTTGCATGATGTTTTAGGAAAATCTCATGTTTAATGTCTTATTTCAAGCCACCCATATAAGCTTTCAACAAATGTTCATAACTTATGTCATCCACCCTTGTGGCCACTACTTGAAATTTTGAATTATAATATTCAATATCACCCAAGTGCTTGATTATTGTCAATTGACTTAAGCAATCATGTTCCCAAACTTTTCCCATGTCGTGCTTCTAAGTCGCTTGTAAATAAAACCCAAGTATAATGATAAAAATGTGACTTCCTTTTAACTACCTAGTGATACCATTGATATGGTTTATTCTCAAAGTTAAAAGTTGTTATGTGAATCCTTTGCTTATCATCCATAATATTATGTAGTTCAAAATATTTCTCTATTTGGTTCACCCAGGTAAAGACCCTTGTTCCATTAAACTTCCTTAATTCAACCTTGGGAAGGTTCACTCCTTTTGGAGACCATCCACAAGTAACTCCATTATTGGAGTTAAATCCCCCTGAAAAATTCTTATTATTAGAAATTTGTTCAACCTGAACACTACCTTTATTTTCACGAGTCCCTTTAGACCCCTTATCAATATTAGGTAGTCTCCCATATAAGGCTTCTAGATCCTTTTGTTCCATATGTTCCAAATTTGCATCCATCTCTTGTTCTACTTGTTCCATATTTCTTCTCATCTCTTCCTTATTTTCATCCATCATAGTTTCCATGTCATCCATATTCTTTTGCATTTGATCTTCCAACACTCCATTAAGGTATTGTTGAGAATGTGTTAAATCCACTTGTTTCAACACACTAACACTCATTTCATCAACTTGGTTCTTTAATCGGGTTAGCTTGTTTTCAAAGTCTTCATTTTCTTTGGAATTCATGCTTGAGTTTTTATGAGTGCTAGTAGTATTTATTATAGAACCCTTTTTACTTGTGAGCAAATGAAAATAATACTCCTTTGTTTTCTCTTTATCACAAATTTTGAATCACCAAAAACAAATCTTCCAATCAAAAGTTATGCCAATTGCAAGTTATGTACCTTTAAAACCCTAATTTTGAGTATGTTTGGATGGTTGATCTTTGTCCTAAAATATCTATGAACTTTGAACCCTTTTGAGTCTGAAATTTTGGCATGTAGTGCTCTGATATGGATTCTTAAACTCTTGAAAATTTCACAGTCTTAACCTTCACTGATAAAAAGTTATAGAAAAAATACAAAAATGTCTTGTTTAAGACTAATTTTAGGATCAGTAAACAACCCCAACTTCCACAAGATATATCTTACAAATTATAATGATTCAAAATTTGAAAACTTTTCCACATATAATTCACTATGGCTCCTTGAGATTTTGAAAATTTCAGAGTTTGAAACTTCACAAAAAAAAGTTACAGTGAAAATTCCAAGATGACTTCTTACAATTTATTTCAGGATTGGTCCCAAGCCTTGTTTTCTGTGGACTTTTTCTTCAAACTTATAGCAAACCATAACTTGAAATTTTGACCACCTATACTATGAAATTTATCATAAGTATCCACAAAATTTAATTGTTTGAAACTTCTCAGAAAAAAAGAGTTATAGCAAAAATTCCAAGATGACTAGTTTAAAATGGATTTCAGGATGAGTCATAAACCTTGTATTCCATAGGTTGTATCTTTGAAATTATAAGGACCAAGACATTAAATTTTTTACCACCTCTACCTTGATATTTCACCTAAGTCTCCTCAAAATTTCACATTATAGAACGTCCCAGAAAAAAAGTTATAGTGAAAATGCTAAGGTGTCTTAGTTGGAGGAGCAAAACCCTAAGATCTTGAGCTCTGATACCAGTTGTTATGTCCCAATGCCTTTAAAATGATAAAATATCAATGAATACAGTCCACTGCGAGGGGGAAAACTCCTTTTACAATATATCCAATTCATGATATAATATGAGATGAGATAAGATGAGACAAGATGATCCTAAGACCAGGTCTCCTTGGTGTGTGTATATATAGGAGACAATGGGTACAATTATAATGAAAGGGTGCAATGAAGGGTTCTAGCCTACATACCAATACAACACTAGTAATGTAAAAATTCAATATCTAGGGATTGATGATGGGTTTTATACATAACACGGGGCTTTGTCTATGGCTTAACAGTTATGAATAGATCAACAATCATTGTTAATTGATTCTTAAGCATTGCCTTTAACATTAATTAGTAATGGGAGTTGAGATTTCGTCTTCTACCCCAGTCAATTCCAAGATTAAATAAAAAAACTACCTTAAGAAACCAACTTTATTTTTTCCTTTTAATCAACAATGAACTATTGTAAGCCAGAAGATCGAGCTATAGTAATTATGCTCAACTAGGTTCAACAAGAAAAACCATGAATAGTCATCCCTTGGACCCTTCTCTATTTTCCCAATTTCTAATATTTCACCACCTATAGGACTTGCTCGTAGGTAATGGCCCACACAAGTGTGGTCACCAGCAACCTAGTTAAGGACAACCCACGAACACCCATTCATATTCCCATTGAATTCTACAAGCACTCTTGTAGCTAAGCTTTTTAAGATGTTTCCTTCGAGACTTTAATATTTCTATGACAACTTGCAATACCTAGGATTCATATCAGACTATGATTTATCTTCCATAGATTTGTCACAATTACAACAGAAGTAAAAACATATTACACCAAAAACTATGGTAATTACATAGTTAGAAAACCACATAAAAAGCAACATCTATTAATAGGGAAGTATAACCCCTTCTCTCCACATATTTCCCAGGCAACTCTAACTCCATTGAACAAACTTTCCCAACTTTCTCTATTCAAGATTCTTGGCATTTGTTTAACCAATAAACAAACCTAACCATTGTCACAACTATCTTCCAACTTAAGGGAATTATTCCCCAAGCTACAATCGTTGTTAGTCTACAAACAACGATTGTTGGGACAAACATAAATAAACAAACAATATTGAAATCCAACCACAAAATTGTTGGTTGTTCTTCATATAAGATAAGATCAACATTCAATATATTATTACAATAATGAGTGTTCCGTATATAGGGAACATAAGGTGACCATCCATGAAAGGATGCATCCCTTGAATAATCAATAACTATTTATTATTATCATTTACTTATTATATATGATATTTAATAATCATATTATTAATTATTATCTTTAGAGAATGTCTTCCTGATGTTGTCTAAATATCAACACTCCCTCTCAACGAGGGAGACATTCTACAACATGCCACTCTTGTCTTTGAAGTATACAAACTTCACCCTAGACTCATGACACTTGTTTGTTAGTCTTGGGAGACATCTCTCTCCCACCTGAATCGAGGAGAAACTCCTTTTGCGGCTCTCCCTCTGAGCTAATTAATTCAGGCTCACTCTGGGTCCGCACATAATAACATATAACATCTTGAGTCTTTTTCATTCCTTGTCAAATCGCCCTGACTAGGACAAAGACTATACCAAGATCTTTCACCACAGGCACACATCTATGAGTGAATGTCGGCTTGATGCTAACTGACATGTGGAAAGCACTTCAAGCACCTCGAGTCCATATTATTCCTTGTGATGATCAAGGAAGGACTACGCCTGGGTCAATTTATCACAAGTGCACCTTTGTGATAAATGTATCCTATCTCCCTTGGTCTGTAGCCCAATGTAGGAGAAGTTATGCCTGATGTTGAGACATCAACACTCCCTCTTAGCTAGGGATGTATCTTTCCATAGTAGTACACAACTATTATCCAGAGACATGCAGTCTCCGCCAGTGGTACAAAACCACCATAGTAGTAAAAGATTTGTCACACATGGCACTCCCAAGTGGACTTATAGAGGCTACTCCCTCTAGAAACACTTAGGGTCAACTCCCCATATTGTGAGACATCAAGGGTCAACTCCCTTGACATGTCCGCATGTTATATGAACATGGGACGATGGGCTATAAGCCCAAATGTACTTATTCCTTCTCGAATAAGTGTTCCACTTATCCCTTATTGGATAAGTGTCCTCGCAGATCAACTTAACTCAATTCACAGAGGAGTACGATCTGGAGAAAGTTTGTCACACATGGCATTCCATGTGGACTTCTAGAGGCTACACCCTCTAGAAACACTAGGGTCAACTCCCATGGTGTATGACGTCAAGGGTAAACTCCCTTGACATGTCCTCATGTGCTCTCCACATGGAACGTTGGGTTATAATCCTAACTACATTTATTCCTTCTCGAATAAGTGTTCCACTTATCCCTTCTCGGATGAGTGTCCTCATAGATCAACTCAACTCAATTCACAGAGGAGTATGATCTGGAGAAAGTTTGTCACACATGGCATTCCATGTGGACTTCTAGAGGCTACACCCTCTAGAAACACTAGGGTCAACTCCCATAGTGTATGACATCAAGGGTCAACTCCCTCGACATTTCCTCGTGTTCTCTCCACATGGGACGTTGGGTTATAATCCCAACCACACTTATTCCTTCTCGAATAAGTGTTCCACTTATCCATTCTCGGATAAGTGTCCTCACAAATCAACTCAACTCAGTCACAAAGGAGTACAATTTGGAGAATGTCTCAGGAAGATTCAACCATCAAGACTCCCTCTCAGTGAGGGAGGCATTCTCTGCCACGCCAAGTCTATCACGGAAGTACTTAAACTTCATCCTGGTTTGGTAAGAACATCAACAAATTGCTCATCTGTAGGAAGGTACTACACCAATATTTCCTTCCTCTGCACCATGTCTCGGATGAAATGGTACTTGATCTCAAGGTGGTTCGATTTGTCACGAAACATTGGATTATCAAATATCTTCACACAACTTTAGTTACCATAATGAATAATGGTGGAATCCAGCACATGTTCAAATAAATCTACAAGGAGCTTGTGAAGCCACACTGCTTCACAAACTGTCATACTTAATGCAATGTACTCTGCTTCTGTTGTGCTCAAAGCCATAGAAGTTCATTTCTTGCTACACCAGGAATCCATGGAAGATCCCAAAGTGAAGCAACCCCTGAAGGTGTTCTTTCTGTCCACTGCGCTCCCTGCCCAATCAGAGTCAATATATTCCTACCATATCATATCAATACTAGAAGTATATCTCAGACCATGTCGAACTATGCCTCAAGTATCTCAACACATGTTTCACAACAATCTAGTGTGTCTATCTCAATTGACTTATAAACTTGGCTAAGTGCACTCATTGCATAGAAAATATTTGGTCTGGTGTTAACCAGATACATCAATTATCCAATCAGCTGTCTATACAGAGTCGGATCATTTTTGTCAAAATCGAAAGAAGACACACTTAGTTTCTTTAGATTCGTCATCATTGGTATAGCCACGGGCTTGAAGTTCAATATCTCAAACTTCTTCAATATCTAAATTGTGTACTCCCCCTGACTCGAGAAGATCTCATCAATTCTCTACCACACTGCTAGTCCCAAGAAGTAGTGAATCATACCAAGGTCCTTCATCTCGAACTCAAAGGCCAACACATACTTGCATTCAATAATAAAGCTATATGTACCTGTGAGGAATAAATAATCAACGTAGAGGACCAAAATCAAGGTCTCACCATTAACAGTTTTGTAGTACAGGTTGGGATCAACAACACTTTTGTTGAAGCGCAAACTCATCAGGTGTCCATCAATCCTTGCATACCAAGCTCGAGTTGCCTGCTTGAGTCCATATAGGGCCTTCTTCAACCTACACACATGAGACTTCTTCTCATGTATGACGAGACCATCTAGCTACTCAATGTATATTTCTTCCCCAATCTCTCCATTGAGAAAGGTTGTCGTCACATTCATCTGATGTAGTTTCCAACCCATGGATGCTGCAAGGGAAATAATCATTCGAATAAAAGTGTATCGAGCAACAAGAAAAAATGTCTCCTCATAATCTATTCCCTCCACCTGAGAGAATCCTCTAGCAACAAAACTTGCTTTGTGCTTCTTGATTCTTCCGTCAGTTGTATGTTTGATCTTATAGATCCATTTGGAAGTCACTACAGACTTCCTTTCAGGTCTTAGAACAATATACCACACATCATTCTTCATGATGGACTAATACTCCTCCATCATGGCATGTCTCCATACTAGATGCCTCCTCATAACATGAAGGCTCAGAATCAATGATGTGGCTCATAGTTGCGGCATAGCACGAATATCTTTGAGGTCTATTTCTCTCTCGGAAGATACCACGAGGAGCTACATGTCTTTCTGCCTTCTGCAGAGTCTGACGAGTCCATGTAGGTCTCTTTTGACCTACTACAATATTTCTGGGAACATCAACTGGAGGTACAAGATCAATGGGATCAATAGGCTCAATTGTCTCCCTCTGAACTATTGGAGGGTGAGGAGGAGAAGGAACCATCTCTTCTTGTTTCTCACTATCAATATCCATGTGAGATCCTCTAGATCTCATGAAGGCTACCTCCTCCTCAAAGGTAACATCTATGCTCACCTCAATCTGATTTTGACCAGGGATGTAGATCTGGTATGCCTTCGAAGACTCATTGTACCCCACAAATGTACCCTTTCTTCCTGAAGGGTCTATCTTGGTCCTTTTCTCTCTGCGTATATGAATGTATATTAGACACCCAAATATCCTGAAGTGTCCAACCTTAGGGTTCACTCCAGTGAAGGCCTCCTTGAGAGTCATGTTCCTTAAAGTCTTATTAGGACTTCTATTTTGAACATACATTGCATTCATAGGAATAGTGTTTCACAAATGAATATATCCATATACTGTTTATCTCAAATATTCTGCAAATAAATAGGGCAGCCATCCTGGAAATCTGAATTCCAAATTTCCCAAAATAGTAACTTGTTTACATATGTTTGATCATCACGTTGAGAATGAATGTGTTGATTTCGCTAAAATCCATTGATTCTGGAAACGATGAAGCCAACAATTCCAAAAAAGATTGACCACCAAGCCTGTCTGAAGTTTTTCATTGATCTCAATTACTGAGAATCTCAGATGATCAATATCCCATATGTGATATATGACTAACTTCCATTTACGGTCATAAAGTATGATATGTATGCATCTTCGTGAAAACAAATCTAAAGCCCTTTAACTTAAGCCAAGCATCAAACTCCGGATTGTAGGCCCGGATATTGAGTTTATGTCTAGGAGCATCCTTGTTATACTCATGGTGATAAGTGATTAACAGGTTTTGCACAACAGATGTAGTAGATGCGTCGTTCCACCAGTAATTCAACAAATTTAGTGGAAATGGAGACCAAGCAGAGTATTCCATGTCGAACACTATTCCATTCCCTAAGCTTCGTATGAATATCTTATTGCCCAAAATAGTAGAGCTCAGTACGTGGTCAAAACCAATGTGAAGTGCATTGATTAGGGTTTGAGAACTGGAAATGTGTGTCAATTTCTTAGTAGATGGCTCGTACATTTCACCCCATGGATCAGTTTGATCACTGCATGCTCCGAACACTTAAATTCTTCCATGAACAGTGGCGTCAAAAGTCCCTCGCCTGGATATAATGGTGGGAGCTATACCACACCATTTATACATTTTTGGATCATACACGTAGACATTGTTGTACTTGAATCTGTTTATTTGACCACCGATAACGTATATTATTTTTCATCTACAGGCAATCACAGGTCAAACGAATATGCGGGAGGCATAATTTGATGAACACTTCTCTGAATGTAGTCCAAAGGTAGCCCTAAAAGCGCAAGTGTCTTATCCCAAACTTGGAGACATTTATCACTATCGGCACCTTGTGCAAAAACTTTGTTTAGCTTGTAATTAGAACTGTAATATATATATCATGTTAACTGTCATTTTCATCGTATCTCTCTTGCAGTGGCACAAAACAATACCTTTCGCTGTAACTGGGTACAGCTCCCCTCACAATATTTGTGTTGACGATCCCCTGGGATGATCAACAATCACTTGGACTGCTGCTTTTGTAGTAAGTTTGCTCGAAGATTAGAAGATATTGCACTCATCCGCTCCCATCAACCCGTTAATGGTGATTCCAGAGAGATCCACAACAACTACCTTTGTACTAAAGGCGAGTTTCGACTCGAGTTTAACCATGCAGGGAAATCCATATAAAATCACTACCCACCATAGTTTACTACCAGCTTCCCTCTAGCAGACATGGATTGCCCCATTTTCCTGGGCCTTCCCGTGAGGGAGACAACCCAGTCCCGCTCTGATACCATGTTGGTTGTTCTTCATATAAGATAAGATCAACATTCAATATATTATTACAATAATGAGTGTTCCATATATAGGGAACATAAGGTGACCATCCATGAAAGGATGCGTCCCTTGAATAATCAATAACTATTTATTATTATCATTTACTTATTATATATGATATTTAAATCAATAATAATCATATTATTAATTATTATCTTTAGAGAATGTCTTCCCGATGTTGTCTAAACATCAACAAAAATATTAGTTAAAATATTGATAAACTAAAAGCATTATTATGCATGTGAAGGTACCAACTTAGGAGTGGTATGGTGTTGAATTCTCCCAAAATTATGGCCCTTTCCAACTTAGGAATTGTTAATCAGTTTCTACCCAACCATACCCCACTGCGAAGGAAATCTAGCACGTGCTAGATTTCCTTCTTGCACAGGAACGAATGCGTCTCGAACAACATCATCCCATTGCGAAGCATGCTAGCTTTCCTTCTCGCACAAGCACGAGCGCTTCTCGAACAACATCACCCCACTGCAGAGGAAAGCTAACGTGTGCTATCTTTCCTTCTTGCACAGACACAAGAGCATCTCGAAAAACATCATCCCATTGCAAAGAAGGCTGGCACGTGCTAGCTTTCCTTCTTGCATAGGCATGAGCACATCTTAAACAACATCATCCCACTATGGTGGGAAGCTAGCGCGTGCTAGCTTTCCTTCTTACACAGGAACCAGGGCATCTCAAACAACATATTCCCACTGTCGAGGTGTTAGCTTTCCTTCTTGCATAAGCATCGACGCATCTCGAACAACATTGTCCCACTGTGGAGAAAAGGTAGTGTGTGCTAGCTTTCCTTCTTGCACATGCACCAACGCATCTCGAACAACATAGTTCCATTGTGGAGGAAAGTTAGTGCATGCTATCTCTCCTTCTTGCATAGACACCAGCGCATCTCGAACAACATTATGCCAATGTGAAGGAAAGATAGTGTGTGCTAGCTTTCCTTCTTGCATAGGCCCAATGCAAGGCACCAACGCATCTCAGACAACATTATCCACCATGGAGGAATGCTAGCATGTGCTAGCTTTCCTTCTTGCGCAAGCACCAGTGCATCTCGAACAACATCATCCCACTGTGGAGGAAATCTAGCGTGTGCTAGCTTTCCTTCTTACACAAGCACCAATGCATTTTGAATAACATTATCCCACTGTGGAGGAAAGCTAGTGCATGCTAGCTTTCTTGCATTAGCTTTCCTTCTTGCACAAGCATCGACAGATTTTGAACAACATCATCACTAGCATGCTCATTCCTGCACAAGAAGGAAAGTCAGTGCATGCTAGCTTTCCTTCTTGCAAAGGCATCGATGCATCTTAAACAACATCATTCCACTATGGAGGAAAGCTATCGCGTGCTAGCTTTTGTTCTTGCACAGGCATGTGCGTATCTCGAACAACATCATCCCACTATGGAGGAAAGCCAACACGTGCTAATTTTCTTTTTTTGTATAGCCACAAGCAAATTTCTAGCAACATCATCCCACTACAGAGGAAAGCTAATGTGTGCAAGCTTTCCTTCTTGCATAGGCACGAGCGCATCTCGAACAACATCCTCCCACTGCGAAGGAAACCTAGTGCATTCTAGCTTTCCTTCTCGCATAGGCCTGAGTGCATCTCGAACAAAATCATCTAAATGTGGAGGAAATCTAGTCTGTGCTAGCTATCCTTCTCACACAAGCTCGAGCGCATCTCGAACAACATCATCCCACTGCAGAGGAAAGCTAGCGCGTGCTAGATTTTCTTCTTGAATAGGCACGAGTGCATCTCGAACAACATTATCTGACTACATAGGAAAGCTAGCGTGTGCTAGTTTTCCTTCTTGCACATGCACGAGCTCATCTAGTACAACATTATCCCACTACAAAGGAAAGTTAGTGCCTGTTAGATTTCCTTCTTGCATAGGCATGAGTGCATCTCAAACAACATAATCCGACTGCGAAGGAAAGCTCGCTCGTGCTAGATTTCCTTCTTGCACAAGAATGAGTGCATCTCAAACATCATCCCACTATGGAGGGAATCTAACATGTTTTAGCTTTCCTTCTTGCACAGGCACATGCGCATCTCGAACAACATCGTCCAACTGCAGAGGAAAGCGATTGTGTGTTAGTTTTCCTTCTTGCATAGGCATGAGCGCTTCTCGAACAACATCATCCCACTATAAGGAAAAGCTAGGCACGAGCGCATCTCAAACAACATCACCCCACTGCGGAGGAAAGCTAGCACGTGTTAGCTTTCCTTCTTACACAGGCACAAGCACATATTGAATAACATCATCCCACTACAAAAGAAAGCTAACGCATGTTATCTTTCCTTCTTGCACAAGCACGAGCACATCTTGTACAACATCATCCCACTACGGAGGAAAGCTAGTGCATGCTAGCTTTCCTTCTTGCACAGGCATGAGCGCATCTCGAGCAACATTATCCCACTACGGAGGAAAGCTAGTGCATGTTATCTTTCCTTCTTACACAGGCTCGAGTGTGTCTCTAACAACATCATCCCACTGCAGAGAAAAGCTAGCACATGTTAGCTTTCCTTCTTACACAAGCCCAAGCACATCTCAAACAACATCATCCCACTACAAAGGAAATCTAGTGTGTGATAGATTTCCTTCTTGCATAGGCCTGAGCGTATCTTGAACAACATCATCCCACTGCAAAGGAAAGTTACCAGGTGCTAGCTTTCCTTCTTGCGTAGGTGCGAGCTCATCTCGAACAACATTGTCCCACTACAGAGGAAAGTTAGTGTGTGTTAGCTTTCCTTCTTGCATAGGCAAGAGCGCATCTCGAAAAATATCATCCAACTGTGGAGGAAACCTCGGTCGTGCTAGATTTCTTTCTTGCATAGGAACAAGCACATCTCAAACATCATCCCACTATGGAGGAAAGCCAACTTGTGCCAGCTTTCCTCTTTGCACAAGCACGAGCGCATCTTGAATAACATCATCCAACTACGGAGGAAAGCTAGTGTGTGCTAGCTTTCCTTCTTGCACATGAACGAACGCATCTCGAACAACATCATCCCACTGTGAAGCATGCTAACTTTCCTTCTCACACAAGCACGATCACATCTCAAACAACATCACCCCACTGCGGAGTAAAGCTAGCGCGTGCTAGATTTCCTTCTTGCACAGGCATGAACGCATCTCGAACAACATCATCCCACTGCAAAGCATGCTAGCTTTCCTTCTTGCACAAACACGAGCGCATCTCAAGCAACATCACCCCACTGCGGAGGAAAGCTAACCCATGCTAGCTTTCCTTCTTGCACAGACACAAGAGCATCTCGAGAAACATCATCCCACTACAAAGAAGGCTAGCACATGCTAGCTTTCATTCTTGCACATGCATGAGCACATCTTGAACAACATCATCCCACCATGGTGGAAAGCTAACACATGTTATCTTTCCTTCTTACACAGGAACCAGGGCATCTTAAACAACATCTTCCCACTATGGAGGTGTTATCTTTCCTTCTTGCATAGGCACCATTGTCCCACTGCGGAGAAAAGGTAGTGTGTGCTAGCTTTCCTTCTTGCACATGCACCAACGCATCTCGAACAACATAGTTCCATTGTGGAGGAAATTTAGTGCATGCTAGCTCTCCTTCTTGCACAGACACCAACACATCTTGAACAACATCATGCCAATGTGAAGGAAAGATAGTGTGTGCTAGCTTTCCTTCTTGCATAGGCCCAACGCAAGGCACCAACGCATCTCGGACAACATTATCCACTGTGGAGGAATGCTAGCATGTGCTAGCTTTCCTTCTTGCATAGGCACCAGTGCATCTCGAACAACATCATCCCACTATGGAGGAAAGCTAGCGTGTGCTAGCTTTCCTTACGCTAGCTAGCTTTCCTTCTTACACAGGCACCAACGCATTTCAAATAACATCATCCCACTGCGGAGGAAAGCTAGTGTGTGCTAGATTTCTTGCATTAGCTTTCCTTCTTGCACAAGCATCAACACATTTCAAACAACATCATCACTGGCATGCTCGTTCCTGCAAAAGAAGGAAAGCCATCACCTGCTAGCTTTCCTTCTTGCAAAGGCACGAATGCATCTTAAACAACATCATTTCACTATGGAGGAAAGCTATTGTGTGCTAGCTTTCATTCTTGCACAGGCACGAGCATATCTCAAACAACATCATCCCACTATGGAGGAAAGCCAGTGCGTGCTAATTTTTCTTTTTTGTATAGCCACAAGTGGATTTCTAGCAACATCGTCCCACTACAGAGGAAAGATAATGCATGCAAGCTTTACTTCTTGCACAGACACAATCACATCTCGAACAACATCCTCCCACTACAGAGGAAAGCTAGTGCATGCTAGACTTCCTTCTTGCATAGGCCTGAGTGCATCTCGAACAACATCATCTCAATGCGGAGGAAGTCTAGTGCATGCTAGCTTTCCTTCTCACACAAGCTTGAGCACATCTCGAACAACATCATCCCACTGTAGACGAAAGCTAGTGCATGCTAGCTTTTCTTTCTTGCATATGCACGAGCGCATCTCGTACAACATTATCCCACTACAAAGGAAAGCTAGTGCATGCTAGGTTTCCTTCTTGCATAGGCATGAGTGCATCTCAAACAACATCATCCGACTGCGAAGGAAAGCTTGCTCGTGCTAGATTTCCTTCTTGCACAGGAATGAGTGCATCTCAAGCATCATCCCACTATGGAGGAAAGCTAGCGTGTGTTAGCTTTCCTTCTTGCACAGGCACATGCGCATCACTAACAACATCATCCAACCGCAGAGGAAAGTGAGTGTGTGCTAGTTTTCCTTCTTGCATAGGCATGAGCGCTTCTCAAACAACATCATCCTACTGCGGAGGAAAGTTAGCACATGTTATCTTTCCTTCTTGCACAGGCACAAGCGCATATCGAACAACATCATCCAACTATAGAAGAAAGCTAATGCATGCTAGCTTTCCTTCTTGCACACGCACGAGCACATGTCGTACAACATCATCCCACTACGGAGGAAATCTAGTGCATGCTAATTTTCCTTCTTGCACATGCATGAGTGCATCTCGAGCAACATCATCCCACTACGAAAGAAAGCTAGCACATGCTCTCTTTCCTTTTTACACAGGCTCGAGCACGTCTCTAACAACATCATCCCACTACAGAGAAAAGATAACACATGTTATCTTTCCTTCTTGCACAAGCCCAAGCGCATCTCGAACAACATCATCCCATTGTAAATGAAAGCTAGTGTGTGCTAGCTTTTCTTCTTGCAAAGTTCTGAGCGTATCTTGAACAACATCATCCAACTGCAAAGGAAAGCTAGTGGGTGCTAGCTTTCCTTCTTGCGTAGGTGCGATCTCATCTCAAACAACATTGTCCCACTATAGAGGAAAGTTAGTGTGTGCTAGCTTTCCTTCTTGCACAACTAGCATTTGCTAGCTTTCCTTCTTTCACAACTAGCATGTGATAGCTTTCCTTCTTGCACAGGCAAGAGCGCATCTCGAACAATATCATCCAACTATGGAGTAAAGCTCACTCGTGCTAGCTTTCTTTCTTGCATAGGAATGAGCGCATCTCAAACATCATCCCACTATAGAAAAAAGTTAACATGTGCTAGCTTTCCTTCTTGCACAAGCACGAGTGCATCTCGAACAACATCATCCAACTGCGGAGGAAAGCTAGTGCGTGCTAGCTTTCCTTCTTGCAAAAGAATGAACGCATCTCAAACAACATCATCCCACTGCGAAGCATGCTAGCTTTCCTTCTCGCACAAGCACGAGCACATCTCAAACAACATCACCCCACTACAGAGGAAAGCTAGTGCGTGCTAGATTTCCTTCTTGCACAGGAATGAATGCATCTCCAACAACATCATCCCACTATGAAGCATGCTAGCTTTCCTTCTCGCACAAGCACGAGCGCATCTCAAACAACATCATCGCACTACGGAGGAAAGCTAACACATGCTAGCTTTCCTTCTTGCACAGACACGAGAGCATCTTGAAAAACATCATCCCACTGCAAAGAAGGCTAGCATGTGCTAGCTTCCTTCTTGCATAGGCATGAGCACATCTTGAACTACATCATCCCACTATGGTGGAAAGCTAACGCGTGCTAGCTTTCCTTCTTACATAGGAACCAAGGCATCTCGAACAACATCTTCCCACTGTGGAGGTGTTAGCTTTCCTTCTTGCATAGGCACCAACGCATCTCAAACAACATTGTCTCGCTGTGGAGAAAAGGTAGTCTGTGCTAGATTTCCTTCTTACATAGGTACCAACGAATCTCGAACAACCTAGTTCCATTGTGGAGGAAAGTTAGTGCATGCTAGTTCTCCTTCTTGCACAGACACCAATGCATCTCAAGCAACATCGTGCCAATGTGAAGGAAAGATAGTGTGTGCTAGCTTTCCTTCTTGCATAGGCCCAACGCAAGGCACCAATGCATCTCAGACAACATTATCCACTATGGAGAAATGATAGCACGTGCTAGCTTTCCTTCTTGCACAGGCACCAATGCATCTCGAACAACATCATCCCACAGTGGAGGAAAGCTAGCGTGTGCTAACTTTCCTTCTTTCACAGGCACCAACACATTTCAAATAACATCATCCCACTACAGAGGAAAGCTAGTGCATGCTAGATTTCTTGTATTAGCTTTCCTTCTTGCACAAGCATCAACACAATTCGAACAACATCATCACTAGCATGCTCGTTCTTGCACAAGAAGGAAAGCCAACGCGTGTTATCTTTCTTTCTTGCAAAAGCATGAATGCACCTTAAACAACATCATTCCACTATGGAGGAAAGCTATCGCGCGATAGCTTTTGTTCTTGCACATGCACAAGCATATCTTGAACAACATCATCCCACTATGGAGGAAAGCCAATGCGTGCTAATTTTCTTTTTTGTATAGCCACAAGCGGATTTCTAGCAACATCATCCCACTACAGAGGAAAGCTAATGTGTGCAAGCTTTCTTTCTTGCACATGAACGAGCGCATATCGAACAACATCCTCCCACTGCGGAGGAAAGCTAGTGCATGCTAGCTTTCCTTCTTACATAGGCATGAGTGCATCTCGAACAACATCATCTTAATGCGGAGGAAATTTAGTGTGTGCTAGCTTTCCTTCTCAAAACAAGCTCGAGCGCATCTCGAACAACATCATCCCACTGTAGAGGAAAGCTAGCGTGTGTTAGCTTTTCTTCTTGAACAGGCACGAGTGCATCTCGAACAACATTATCCGACTACAGAGGAAAGCTAGCGTGTGCTAGTTTTCCTTCTTGCACATGCACGAGTGCATCTCGTACAACATTATCCCACTACAAAGGAAAGCTAATGCGTGCTAGCTTTCCTTCTTGCATAGGCATGAGCGCATCTCAAATAACATCATCTGACTGCGAAGGAAAGCTTGCTCGTGCTAGATTTCCTTCTTGCACTGGAATGAGTGCATCTCAAACATCATCCCACTGTGGAGGAAAGCTAGCACAAAGCTAGCATGTGCTAGCTTTCCTTCTTGCATGAGCACAGGCGCATCTCGAACAACATCATCCAACTGCAGAGGAAAGCGAGTGTGTGCTAGTTTTCCTTCTTGCATAGGCATGAGTGCTTCTCGAACAACATCATCCCACTATAAGGAAAAGCTAGCACATCTTCTTGCACAGACACGAGCGCATCTCAAACAACATCATCCCTCTGCGGAGGAAAGATAGCACGTGCTAACTTTCCTTCTTGCACAAGCACAAGCGCATAGTGAATAACATCATCCCACTACAGAAGAAAGCTAACGCATGCTAGCTTTCCTTCTTGCACAGGCACAAGCATATCTCGTACAACATCATCCCACTAGGGAGGAAAGCTAGTGCATGCTAGCTTTCCTTCTTGCACATGCATGAGCGCATCTCGAGCAACATCATCCCACTACATAGGAAAGCTAGCGCATGCTATCTTTCCTTCTTACACAAGCTCGATCGTGTCTCTAACAACATCATCCCACTGCAGAGAAAAGCTAGCACATGTTAGCTTTCCTTCTTGCACAAGCCCAAGCGCATCTTGAACAACATCACCCCACTGTAAAGGAAAGCTAGTGTATGCTGGCTTTCCTTCTTGCACAAGCCTGAGGGTATCTTGAACAACATCATCCCATTGCAAAGGAAAGCTAGCGGGTGCTAGCTTTCCTTCTTGTGCAGGTGCGAGCTCATCTCGAACAACATTGTCCCACTACAGAGGAAAGTTAGTGTGTGCTAACTTTCCTTCTTGCA
>JZKD02S2252566.1:19128-36628 GCA_000966675.3 Picea glauca
TCCCTAAATAGAAAGAACCTCCCCATTGAGGTGACATTGGGTGGGGAAGGTTCCTGTTACGCCAGTTTGGCCTCTATCCTTTAGCCATTTGACCTAGCTACAAACTGTGCGATAATAGGTACCAGCTTACTAGGGCATCCTGTCATTCTCCTCAGGTGCGGCCAAGTGGAAAAGCATAAGGTCCAAGCACATGTTAGAAGCAAAAAGAATTAAATGCACATTTCCAAAGTTTTTGAGAATCAGAGTGACACATACCATGATACTCAGACTCATTACATCATGGAGCAAGACCCATTTCTGCTGCAAGACCAGGCCGATGTGACGGACGCTGCTGCTGCTGACAAAGTGGAGGTGCTGAAGAAGAAAAGGATGGGCCCTCTAGGGCCATGCTCAAGTCGATCTAGCTCTCGGTACTCCATGTCTAGGACTTGTGGGCCTTGAGACATAATCTCCTTAGTTATCCCTAGGTTTGGCGATAACATCTGGCTCCAACTCGGGGACATGTGCTCACCGTAGAGCGCATGAGAACCCCAACATCTCTGGCATAACCTGTGACCTGCTTGATCTCAACATAAAACTATTAGTAGTCATTTTGTGTGGTGATATAACTCCCGGCATATATATATATATATATATATATATATATATATATAGTACAGAAAATGAAAACAATCATATATACAAATGGAAATACAAACTATTCTAGTATGAAATGCAAATGGTATATACAATGAATGCAAATGCCTACCTACTTACCTCTACTTATCTGTAGGTTGAATGCTAAGTGTAGTCAAATAGCCAGTGAAACTATCCTAGCAATGTCTCCCCATACCTGCCTCTGTGCTTCATCGTAAACCAAAGCAATGATAAGTTAAGCACAAAAATAAAACGAGTTAGAAAATGCATTGTATCATTGGAAATTGTAAGGCCTAGCTCATGGAGGCGGGTGGGAGGGAAAAAGTGGTGCCAAGTCATTCTCTCAGGAAAGTGCTCAATCCATTTCAGGAAGGGATCGTGAAAAGTCAAAGGTTCAAAAGATTGACTCAAAGGGTCTGAAAGCCGACTACCTTGGATGTCTTCACAATCTGAAGCCTGGGAAAGGACTGGCAAGGACCTAGAAGATGACTGACAAACTCTTAAGGGAAGGCTGAAAGACTGAGATGACAAACTTCTTCTTGAGATATTCAACCTACCCTTGAACTCCAGGGTTTTCCTCAGAGGAAACTTAATACAAAAGACATACTTCCCAACTACACCTTTAATGACACAACAAGATAAAGTAATCGAAGGTGGTTGGAGAACATTATCTCAAGGATCCTTCTTCGGGCAAACAATGTCCTTTCTCCTTCAAGATCTGAGCATAGCGGTGGTCGATAATCTTCTTCATGGAATAAATCCAAGTGCTCAGAGGAATAATCATCAAAATCCTCAAGGTATGACCGAAATTTATTAGGAGAATATAGCACCAGGTCATCCTTGGGTGTCTAAAATAGGTTTGTAATCACACCATCTCCTTGTTGCCAATTGTCAAGTTTATTAGTAACTTCATGTGATAAAGGTAAAGGCAACTTTTGGAAATGACCCTCATTATCATAAATGGGATCCCCATCATATCCAATCACATCCCATTTACGCTTCTCGACATGTATGAATTCATCAATATTATCAACAAAGTCATCATCTTCATCATAACATGAAGGGGTTAGATTATCCAACACTTCTTCATTTTCCTCATCATAAGATAGAGAATCATTAAAAATTTGGAAAGGGAAGTAACTCACCTTGCTTACTTCTTCTTGTGCAGGAGCTTCAATTATTTGGATATCTTCATCAAATGGAAGACTTGCCTCTACATCTTTTAGCTTGTCCTGGGGTTCCATTTCTTCTTCATTGTCTGAATCATAGAATAAGGTATCATCAAAAATTTGGAAAGGAAAATGGCTCACCTCATTCTCTTCATCTTGTGCAGGAAAGATAGGATCTTGGAGAGATTCGTCGGATGGGGGAGCAATTACCAGTGCTTCATCCTCATAATTCACTTCTCTAGTTTCACTGATTCTATCGAATCGTGGGAGAAATCCTACTCCTCTTCAAGGGGTTGACAATTTCCTTCATAAATCTCTTCTTTCATATCAAAAGGTTCTTGGTATTGAGCATGACATACATCCCTAAGATCTTCTACAATCTTAGTGGTGAATCCTTCGTCCTCTAAGGCCATTGTGAGATTTTGAAGGGCATCTTCATACATTTGGCAATGTGGTTTGACAAAGTCAATAAACCTACTGATGAGGTGTACGAAAGATGATATACCCCTATCTTTGCAACAACCTTTAAACTAATCTTGCAAAAAGGATGGTAGAGAGAGTATGAATAATTTTACTAGAACATCCTCCCCTCCCAATTCTATCTCACTTATATACTTCAAAAATTCTACAATGTGAGGAATTGGGAGGCCCCCTTCAAATCTTGGAGGGTTGCTTGACCATTTTGTATCAAAACAAGTCGGGTATCCTTGAAGACTTTTGAAATCAATAGTCGAATACACTTGTTCCCAAGACGCCATGATCCCATAACTTGGAAATATCACAGAATTGAGAGTAAGGTGGCACCTAGGAAAAGGTTAGTGGAGTCGCCAGATAATTTTCTTGAAACTATCAAAGGGATGAGGGGATCACCCTCAGTGGAGTCGTTAGGTAAGCTTCATAAAGTAAAGGCTTTGGATAAAGGCTTACCGAAAAAGTGTCGTTTGAGGAATATTGACTCAGTGTTACCCGACAACGGCGCCAAAATGTTATCGCACAATTTGTACTTTGATAGAAGAAAAGGTTTAAGGAGAGCAAATTGGCGTAACTGGAGACTATCCTATCACTTTCACCTCAATAGGATGTCTCTTTCTATTTAGGGTGGTAGGCCCAAGGGAGACATCCCCGGTGACCTGGGGGTTTGAGAAGGAAAAATCAAAGTGGCTAGATAAAGATCCCCTCTCACAAGTCACCACCGATCAGAAAGTCCGGTTTTATAACCAATGAAAGATAATATGTCAAAGTGTACTTGCCCAAAACAAAGCAACAAGAAAATTATATATATTTGCAAGTACACTTGTTGGTTAGCACTTCATAAAACCATAGACTTTCTCAATAAAAGAAATTGGTTAATAATAATGAAGTAAATAGAAAATTATAACAACAATATTTATAAGGCACTACTTCACATTAAATGCCTTGCAATAGCTTCAAAAATGACTAAGAATCATTAACCATTGAAATCATAATACTAGCATTTGTTGGAGGCAAACAAGACAATGTTTAAATCAACCTTTTCAATTTCTTTTATGAGCTTTTAATGCTGCATCTAATAGCTGTAGCTTACTTTAGTAACAACAACAATATTGTTAGTAGGTTAGGCTATTCTAGGGTTAGAGATAGTTAGTAGGAAGCTCAAAGAGTAGGTTTTGAAGGTTGTTTTGAATATCTGATCAATCAATCAAAAAAGGGCTTAGACTAGTTCTTTTAGGGCAAATGGAGTCAATAATGCAGAAACAAATGTTGAAGGAAAATGATAATAGAAGAGTTAAAGACAAAAGAGATTGATAGATTGGAGTGTTGGTAACCCAAGGCTCCAATTATCAAACCCTAAGGGTAAACTAGCTACTAAGGTGTAGGTAACCCTAGGTATTAGTAGATTTCCTCCCTCTCTAACTCAATGATGAAGCAAAATCAGCTAAGATGAAGCAATGGATGCTAAGGTGTTGCAATGGCAAGGCCTTAGCTCATGCTTCAAGAAAAAATGGCCTTTTGACAAGATCTAGTAGGTGAAGGCTTTTGAAGCTAGGACAATAACATGTGCTAGTCTTCCTAGGGTTTAATCAAGCAATTTCATAATCTTGAATGTAAATGGAAGATAAATAAAACTATAATCATTCAATTAAGAAGAATTGCAGAAAATCCACTTACATACATCAAGAATTCATCAAGAAGAATCCTAGTTGAACACATCCACCAAGAACTTCGCCAAAATAATCCAAAATAAGCCTCCTTCAACAAGTGCGCCTAAAATTTCAGCCAAGAAACCCTAAGGAGGGCGCAAATTTCAGTCCTCACAAGTGTGAGTGAAAGATGATCCAAAATAAGAGTGATTTTCCCCTTATTTATACAATTAAAAAGACCAGAATTAGGTCAAAAAGGCCGACATGGCCTGTTACACATAATATCCAGTTTTTACATTAAATGTCATAATTAAACCCTAAAATAAATTGTAATGGTGACGTCATGCCCTTTTAGGGTGACGTTAGGCCCTTTTTGGGCAACGTTGGCCTCTTGGAGCAAAATGTTAGGCCTGCTTGGGCCTCAGGAACCTGCCACACGTGCCACTTGGCACACAACTGCCTCCAAAACATCCAAAACGTTGGGTGATGTCATGGGTGAACTGGGTGACTTCATGGGCCTTCCAAGGCCTACATCATGGTGGAAAGGGCACAACCCCCCTGGGTCCAGGCCTGCCAAGCTGCCCCTGGTGAAACGCCATCCTCTCTCTCTGGTGCAATCCCCTGATCTGTCTTTGCCCCCGGCTGGGGTCTCAATATCCATCAGGTGGGATTTTAGCCCTATGGAGGTCCGAACTAATCATCTCCCCATATGTACCTGTCCATCGGGTGTGGCCCTGCAACATCAACAAATACGCCTTCCATGGGCTTATAAGTCATAGGGATCATAGCAATGTCAATCACATCTAATGATCAAGTTATTTGAACATGTGCATGAAACCCCTTTTACCCGGACAAGTGCTCAAAGACGTTATGTTATTCTACAAGCCAAGCTTGGAGGGGATGCCAGGATGTCCTATTGGGCTAATGCTCATTGGATGTGGGATGTTCCCGGGTGAATTCAAATCTAGGTCATGTGAGTGGATGAGGTGGTAAGGGATGTTTGGACAATGGGTGCAGTGATAGCAGGGAAATCTATGGCTTACCTATGGGTGCCTCTGAAGAGGGTGAGCTGCACCTTGTCATGGATGCAAATGTTTCCAAGCCCATTCATGCCTTTTATTTTTTATTCTTTATTGTTTTTTCTTTCAAGAGACTAATTGGGGGACATTGCCCTGGCGTGGTGACCAGTGGTGGCAATGTTACCCACAAGCATTTCACAGAGATGGGAAGGCTGGCTCGTGATGAGACTCCCTTTCTCTTGGCTATGCCACCAAGAGCCACTACCCTGGCGTGGTGACCAACTATTGGTAGTGTCATACCGCTACATGCCCATGGACCTAATAGGTTGGCTCGTGATGAGACCCCCTATCCTCCAAATAGGTCTTGATTTATTATTTTTTATGTATCCCTCTATTTCTTGTTGAGAAGCTTTTTATTGCTTTCTCGGGGATCCCTGGGCGAAGCATCTCAATGTTTCATTCTTTTGGCTTTTATCTTTTGCCAACTACTTTTACCCTCTGGGCCTTTAGCCCCTTCTTCCCACAAGGTAAGGTACAACCCTTAGATATTTGGCCAACCCAATGCCTGAACCAGTGTAATGGGATGGATGAGCGGGAGAAAGATGAAAAGTGGTAAGTATGGTGGGAGCGAATGATGGCTTTTCATGAATCCCCCTAGTGGCAACTCAAACCCTATGGGTACCAGCTTACTAGGGTATCCTGTCATTCCCCCCAGGTGTGGTCAAGTGGAAAAACATAAGGTCCAAGCACACGTTAGAAGCAAAAAGAATTAAATGCACATATCCAAAGTTTTTGAGGATCAGAGTGACATATACCATGATACCCGTACTCATTACCTCATGGAGCAAGACCTATTTCTGCTGCAAGACCAGGCCGATGTGATGGACGCTGTTGTTGCTGACAAAGTGGAGGCGCTGAAGAAGAAAAGGATGGGCCCTCCAGGGCCATGCTCAAGTCGATATGGCTCTCGGTACTCCATGTCTAGGACTTGTGGGCCTCGAGACATAATCTCCTTAGTTATCCTTAGGCTAGGGGATAACAATCACCATTATGAGCTGAAGTTGTCTGAGCGGGTTTGGGACCCTTATGTTGCTTGTTGTTTTAGCGAGGATGTTGCTTCTTGGGATTCTTGGGTTTATCTTTTTGTTGGGCAACTAAGGCTTTGTTGGAGGTACTTGCAGTGTTGATCACTCCAAGTTGTACAAGCTTATCTTCCTCTCTAATCAAAGCAACACAAAAGGACTCGAGTGGGTTTTTTATAAACTGTCCCTAGAGCCTCTCTCATGGCATAAAAGGTAGATACAAACACATAATATGCACTACCTAGCTTAGAGAGAATAAGATAGATGCAACGCTCTTCCTCCATCTTTATCTCACATTCTTTACATAAAATTTTGAGTGTTTTAAACTTAGATAGATAGTCTCCAATGCAAGAAAAATCACTTGGATTTAAAGTCAGTACTTGATTTTCTAATTGTTGTGCTCGAATAATATTGAGTTTACCAAACACAATTTCAATCTTTTCCCAAGCTTCATCGGGGCATCAATTTCTTTAAGTTGGAACCTTAAATCATGAGAGATGGACATTCCGATTAGTCCACGTGCTTCGTCACTCCTATTAGTCCATTTGACTTTCTTATCAACAGTGGGTTCTTTTTCTTTTCCCAAGGTAATGTGGTACAAGCCTTTACTTCTTAATAAATCCTCCATATGAGATTTCCATTGGAAGTAGTTGGTGCTAGTAAGCAAAGATTACTGGAAGAAGCCATATTAAATATGTAGATAATATGGATTTAAAAACTGAAACTGATGATCTGGATGGACAGATCTCGAAAAATTATGCGGTTTTAAAAAAACGTCACTAAAAATGGACTTCGGATGTGAAAGTTATGCCCTTTTTAAAAAAGGCATAAACGGTAACCAAAGGACCACATGGTGGTGTTAGTTGCTTTATGAAGTGACCCACTTTTATAAAGAGAAGTGGGGATCACTTTTACAATGAAGTTACTTTATAAAATAAAAGTTGCATGCAAAATAAATAACTCTAAAATAAAATATTAAAGCTACTTATAGTGATCCACTTTTATACTTGAAATGAAATACACTTTACAATGGAGCATAAACTTTTTCAAAAAATGTAACAAAAAGAGAGACTTGAACTCAAGACCTCTTACTTAATAAGACAACTTTTAACCAAATGGGCGAGCAAAACATATTGTATTGTTTAGCAAGAGGATTGGGGTTGTTGTTGTTGTTGTGGAAAACGACCTTGGAGAGCATGCTAAAAAAAAATCTTTTTACACAAGAAAAAAAATTGGCTTCTCGATGACAATAAGAGTTAGATCTCGGTTAGCTTACCTGGAAGATGCACGTTTTCCTATCTGTTTCTGATTTGCCGAGATCGCACAGGGCACGAGGCAAAGAACATACGCAAATCTAAAAGAGTAGCAACCCGGAAACAAATAATATAAAACCGAAATAAAACCAAAATAATACTCTGCAAAAATTTAAAAAATGCGTATTCAGGCTTTATACCTTTGGATCTGATTGAAATGGTTGTATCTTGGGCAAACAGAAACCTTTTCAAGTGAAACGAAAAGTGTTCCTGACTGAAACGAGTGCTCCGGACACAATGAAACAGTCCTCTCAGCCCATAAATGTACGAAAATGATAGAAAATGGAGATGAGGAAACTCGGCTTCATGATCTCGATTTACAATAGGAGCGGGTCTTCAAACAGGGTCTGATACCATGTTCGACAACACATGTATTCCAACAGAGGACGAACACCTTTAGTAATCGTTCACACATCCAGATCAAAGATCAACACACCGATGTTTTGACGTGGTAAAACCCCTACGGGGAAATATCCATGGCCCCAACCAATGCGGCCACTTGGAGCAATTTATTAATGCAAAAGAAAAAGATTACAGAGAGATTTTACAAGAGAGTTTCTCACAATCGATCATCGACAAATGACCCTCCATGCTCTTTAAATATAGATCATGGACCAATCGGGTGTTAAGCCATGAATCAATGGCCGTTAAGATCGAGGAGAATATGAACTGTCGGATCACTCTATGTCGGGAACATATCGTGACCATCAGATTTCCTAACTACAAATGCATACTAATGCATACTAAAGAAACACACTAAGAAACACACTTTTACCTAACGACACATTAGACCAAGTAGGTCTTAACTAACTCCTAAGTGTCTAAATATCCTAACATATCTTTTCATTGATAATCTTATTTGTCAGAGACTTCTTGGTGCTTGAGGAGCTCCCATCTTGATTGGGGATTGTAAATCCCTGCTTGGCTAGGAAGTTTACGCACCATTCTCGGGTGTCAAATCTACTCCAGTCTCCGAAGGATCTCGACCTTTGATCCAGAGCCTCAAGGGCATTCTCTTAATCTTCTTTCTTGCTCGGCCATAGCTTTCCTGTCCAAGGAACACAGGTTAAAAAGCACAAAATGTATAGAACATGGAATTCAAATGAGGTTTTCTCATCCAACCTTCACTTCTTACTTAATCCTCCTTAACTACCCATCATACCACCTAGGGTGGCATGCATCCTCCACCATCTACATTAGTAAGAATTGTATTGTCCACACTAAATTCCCGTGAGGGGATGATCTGGGACGCATGCCTAGATTGTGGGCACTGATTTCCAATTGGCTCTTCTTAAGTACTAACATGACATAGAGTGGGGGTGGGTTTGGGGGAATGGAAGGGTCCATTCCTAAGCCCAGTCAATAAGTCATCCATTCTTTCCATTCTTCACCCTATGATGTACAAGGGGAGTTCGCGTCATAGGAGTGATGTGTCTTGGAGAGAATTGCTTGATTGGCCAACCAATCAATGATTTTGTTTGCTGATTTTTCAATGTCTTTAAAGTCGTATTCCTCAAAACATCTGCAAGCCTGTTGGATGCAGGTTATTTAACTCTTCATCTCCCATGAGGACTTAGTTCGTCACGTTGATATGATCAATAATCAATTTTGAATCCCCTTCAAAAACAATATTCTTGGATTCTCTTCTAAGAGCTTCCTTTACGCCAAGGACCAGGCCTTTGGTCTCCACTTGATTGTTGGTTTTGGTCTTCAAGAACTTGGTATGAAAAGTTAAAACCTAGAAATGAACCATTCTTGTCTCTGAAAACCCCTTCTATCCCTGCTGGGCCTGGATTACCTTTTGCAGCCTTGTCAATATTATACTTTATCCACCCTAGAAAAGGAGGCTCCCGTGTCTGATTGTATGTTTCCTTACCTAACCACTGTCCATTAACGCAGTTGTCAACCCACTTATTAATATTTATCCGTGTCAGTTGATATTTTTCTAATACACTAATCTTCTACTCCTTTCATTCTCTTAATCCTTGTTTTTTGTTGTAAAAATACTTCTTATATTCACATAAATATATTTACATTAAGAGAAGAAAACAGAAAGCGGAAGTGTATATACAATGATATTTATATCCTTTTCTTTAGAGTGACAAGAACATAAATAACATCTGAACAGGCACTAGGCTCTTACAATTTGGCATCCTTGATCAACAAAAACTCTTTTGCCAAGAGCTGCATGCGTACCTCCTCTCGCCACATATGACAAAAGGCAAACAAAGTGCTAACCTTGTTTTCAGAAACATATTTGCACTGAAGTTTCCAGAGAACAAACAAAGCTGTGATTCTCAAACAGATCCAAATACTGGTGAGGGAAGAGAGGACCAAGGACCCAGAATCATTCTCTTTACTTATTTAGCTTTGTCTGTTATTTACATGAATATTACTTGATTCTACTTGACTGCACCTGACATGTTTATCTGGCAATATTGATGCATGACAGGATATACAAATGTCTATGTGGTGACTTGTTTGAACTTTGTACATGAACACAATAGAACGTTGATGAAGGGAAAGAGCCTGATAATGAATCAATAAGCTGAATTTTGGCAGATTGAATGTAAGGCTTTAATATCAATGTCTGTGTGTCCACATCATAGGAGTGATGTGTCTTGCTGCACATATGAGTTTTCTGATTTGTTTGATATGATTAATGGATGTGAAATAGAGATAAAGAAGGTAGGCAGACCTTGAGGTAAAAGACTGAAGCTGGAAGTAGATTTAACAAATAGAACGAAGAGTAAAAGCTTTGATACCACTTGTAGTGGGCCCAAAGGAAAAAAAGTATTAAACAGTTCTCATCCTGATGGTGAAGTTTGAGTGACTAATTACTATATATATTCAACTTATTTTAGTATACATTAACAGACTAAGTAACTTGAATCTCCCCCCACCTGGACAGTAGAGCACCTCGCTTTCCTTGGTGAATTTATTTATTTTATTCTCATTATTTACTGAATATTTATTATTAACACCTTTCACTCATTATTTTGGTAGATGCTACAACAAGCACCATAAATTCCTTCTAGCAGAATTCTGAACCCTAATATAACTCAATATCAAGCAAACTGTAGACTACTTAGATGCAAGGCACTAGGTAACAGTTACACCAGTTCTCTCTAAAACAGTGCCAAATATCACTGTCACACCAATAGGATACCTCTTTCTATTTAGGAGGAGAAGAAACTCACTCCAAGGAAGACGTCCCAAGACCTAGTTGGTTGATGAAGGGAGATAAGACAAAGGTAAAACCCACCCCTCTCTCTAGGTGACTCAAAAGGAAGAAGTCTCTTGGTATTCTTTGGGGTTAAAGAGAAATTCAAGGTGAATGATACCTGCCCCTTACCAATGAAACAACAAACGTTAACAATAACCAATGATATCAATGTTTCAAATTAATGACTTCAACATAGAAGATATGCTACCAAAACACTCATGCATGAAAAGATAAATGTATAGCAGCAGCAATAAATCCGGAAACTGCAAGTTATAATGACAAGAATGATATAAAGAGCTTTGCAATTTGATAGCACTTTGTCACTTACAATTTCAAGATTTAAAACAAGTCTACAAGTGACTTCAATGGGCTGTCAAAACGCTTGTAACAACAGTAAACTAAGTAATGATGACAGCAGCAAAACCACTTCAGAAAGTACTTAAATTAGGCAATTAACAAACACTTTAGCATATAATGATAGTAGTTTGCCTAGTACAAGTGCTGGGTGGTTTTATGGACAGTTTAAGGGCTGTTAAGGGGCTGCAATGATGGCTGTAACAGCAGTTACAACCTTAGTCACCGGGTTCGGCGATTTTCAAGCATAAAATTCGAAATTCGCCGATTTTTATCCGATCCCGAATTTATTGGATGAAATTCGTCGAACTTCAAGCTGACTTTAATGTTGAACTCTAATCCATACTTAAAGCCAAATAAATGCGCTCAAATTCGCATAGGGTTCGATGAGGTTCGTGCGGGTATAGTTAAAAAAATTAAAAATGCACAACCCACAATCTAAAAACCTAAGCGTTGTCGCCTAGCCTCATTTCCATTCTCTTCCACTGGCAACTCAGCTCCATTTGACTTGCAAATATTTGCTCGCGACCAAAATCTTTGCCCTCGCCCTCGAGTCGTGGTCGAATCCATTGTCTTTGCCCTCGCCCTCTAGTCGCAGTCGAATCCATTGTCCAACGGCCAACATATGAGCATATGCCAACAGTCACTCTACTCTCGACTGTCCAACATACCGTAAGTGTAACCCGACGGTCGCTTCAACCTTCAATACATACCCCAACAAATTACAGTCGACTGAGCAGTGACGAGTGATGTGTGCGGCCAATAGTATTAAGTCCAGGTGCGTGTGGTTGTCGCCCGATGTCGATCTTGACAGAGTCCAAACTACAGTTTACCGTGACTTGTGAAATTCTAATAGCGTGACTACCATTTACATTACAATTAAAATTCTAATTTTTAAAATGACACTACAGTTAAAATTCAAATTTGTAAAATGACACTGCAGTTTACACTACAGTAAAATAATTCGACTACAATTTACACTACAATAAAATAATTCGTGATTGCAGTGAAATAATTCTAATTTGTGACTACAACTTACACTACAGTAAAATAATACATTAAATTTTATTATATATTTTTTTATTTTTCAAGAATTTATTATATATATATATTTTTTATTTTTCAAATTTTATAGTCTGTCGAACTTAATGCCGAATTTTATCCCCAAAATTTCGAGGGTCAAATTTTTGTCGAACTTCAAGCTTGTCGAATTCGAACACGAACACGAACCCGGTGACTAAGGTTACAACAACAACAATACCCTTCAACAACCTTCAGAATTTTGCACTTGGAATGATAGCAAAGGGAAGGTTAGTGCCTTGGGTGGTAGCACCTAGGCTAGCGCAAATTTCTGGGTAGTTTTTAAGGTTAGTATGCTTGTTACGGTTGCAAAATAAAGGCTGTAGCAGCGATTATAGAAGCAACAGTATGGCTGTTAGTGTTAGTGAGAGTTTCAAGAAGATAGTTTGAAAGTTTGTTTCGATCTCATTTATCCACAAGAGTATAGACATCAGTGCCTTTTAGGGTTTTATGGAGTCAATAATAGTAACAATATCACTTGGGAAATAAAATAATGATAATACTCATCTAAGGGAAGAAGTAGATGCAAGAGGTGTTGGCACTTCAAGGCCTCGAGCATCTATAAGTCTTTAAGGGAGGTCTTGCTAGAGAGTAGGCACTTCTAGGCCCTAGTGTACCTTCCTTAGTTTTTTTGAAAGAAAATTAATTGGTGATTAGAGTAAGGTTACTAGAGAGATAACACTTTAGGGCTCTAATAATCACTCCAAAAAAATGTATAATTGGCAAGATCAAGCTAGTAGAAGAGTTGTAGGGAGAAATAAGCATTTGTTGTTTCTCCCCTAGGGTTTAAACAAACAATTTCATAATCTTAGACATGAATCAAGTAAAGTTTACCACAAACATCCATTACATGAATACAAATGCAGATTTTCTACTTCACCAAGAATAATCAAGTCAAACCCTAGTTGAAGAGTATTCCACCATGAAAGATGCCAAAATACACCACCATAAAGCTCTCCCAAGAGATGTGCACTAGTTATTTAAGCCAATATCCCTTAAAGAGGGCGAAAATTTTAGTCCACCACTTGTGTGTGATGAGTTATGATAAAATGAATGTCACTTTATGTTTATTTATACCAAAACTTGACCTTTAATTATTTTAGGTCAAAATATCAGTGCTGACTTGGCCAATTTTCAACAAAAATTTAATTATGACACAATTTAAATAAATTTGCATCTAAAATCCCCTTCAAGGGTGACGTCATGCTCCTTTAGGGTGACGTTGGCCCTCAAGTGTGGAACGCTGGGCAAGGGATATGAAAGCTGGGCCTCCAAAGGCCTAAAATCTTGCCCACACGTGCCAATAGCCTCATGAATGCCTCCAAGGTGACAATCCCAGTTGACAGGTGACGTCAGGGTTGCAGAGGTGATGTCCAAGGCCTCCCAAGGCCAACGTTTAGGTGGGAGGACCATGACATGCTTGCTATAGGTCTTCCACAGTGCCTTGAAAGGTAACGTCCTTCCTTCTTCTGGTGCAAGTTTCTTCTCACCCCTTGGCTGGGGTTTCGACGTCCATCTGTGGGCTTTGAGCCCTCATGAAGGTCCGAGCTAATCATTTCCTCATGTGTACCTGTCCACCGAGCAAGGTCATGCAAAGACAACAAGTATGCCCTCTAGGGGTTCATAAGTCACAAGGATCATATCGTGTAAATCACATCCAATAATTAAATTACTCGAACATGTGCATCAAACCCCCCTTAACCCCAAACAAATACTCAAAGACGTTATGCAATTTGACAAGTTAGGTTTGGAGAGGGTCTCAGGATGTCCTATTGGGCTAATCTCTCTTAAGTTTGGGGTGTTTCCCAGGTGGAGTCTAGTCCAAGTAATGCAAGTGTATGATGTGGCATAGGGTAAATATTTGGGCATGGGGTGCATGTGATAANACACCTTTCACTCATTATTTTGGTAGATGCTACAACAAGCACCATAAATTCCTTCTGCCAGAATTCTGAACCCTAATATAACTCAATATCAAGCAAACTGTAGACTACTTAGATGCAAGGTACTAGGTAACAATTACTACAGTTCTCTGTAAAACAGTGCCAAATGTATTCATTCTTTCTATAAAACTGTGTTGTCTACGTGAAAGCTTCATTTATGCCTTACTCTAATATGCATTTGTAAAAATAAGGCTGTTGGGGATGGTTAATTGAAGTTTGAGTACAACTCCTAAACTGCTATAAATATATGCTATTCATAACGGTCAGATTGTATCCATGAAAAGAAAAAAAAGCCTTAGCAGATAATAAAATAAGAAACTGTAAGCGAGTTGATGATGGTTGTCGTCCCTCAATACAGTGCATTAGGGGCATGTTTTGACTCTATGTGATTGTACTAGTGATGCCATGGATTGAGATTTTGGATTATATTTTAGCCACCAGACCAAATCTCTATTGTTCATCCTACAGAAATTATAATGATAATATATTTGACCAGACACCTTCGCTAATTAAGAACACCGTAAGGGAACATGAAATTTTATTGCAACAAGAAAATCTGCTTGTGAGTGGAATTTGAAGAAGAGTTAGCATATTGAACTTAATCCTTGGGTGACAATTCTAGAATCTCATTTTTCTAATATATGTGGGTAGCTTTTGATTAGTAATGGATATTTGATTCAAACTTTAGAAGATCGTATGAAGCATTTTACTAGTATATGTGAACCTAGATCGTCGTTCTGTTGCTTTTCTTGAACAGTGCTTTTCATTGCTGATTTATCCCTTGAACAAATCATTGAATGTTTCATGTCATTGTTAGAATGTTGAAATGCTTTGACCATTATACTTATTTGAATTTATAATTGCTACCATGGTTCTTGTGTATTCACATTATGATAGAGTAATAATAAGTATGTATTTTATGCAGAATCCTTCTTTTGGACTGAACATTCTAGAGAACAGCAATCTTTTTGATGGCCTGAGAGGGTGGTATCCTCTAGGTTCATGTTCTCTCAATATAGGCACTGGTTCACCTCACACACTTCCTCCAGCAGCACAGGAATCACTTGGTTGGCAACAATCCCTAAGTGGTAACTATATTCTTGTCACGGGTCGCAAACAAACCTGGGAAGGTCCAGCACAAACATTTACAGAGAAGCTGAAGTTGTTTTTGACATATCAAGTGACTGCTTGGGTTCGTGTAGGCTCTGGTGGGAGTGGAGCTCAGAAGGTTAATGTTGCACTTAGTGTTGACAACAAGTGGGTCAACGGAGGTCAAGTTGAGGCTGATGCACACTTGTGGAGAGAAGTTGCAGGATCATTTAGATTAGAGACAAAACCATCAAATGTAATGGTTTATGTCCAAGGTCCCTCACCTGGGGTTGACTTAATGGTAGCTGGGCTGCAGATATTTCCTGTTGATCAGAAAGCACGATTTGAACATCTCAAGAAACAAACTGAGAAGGTACAACCTCAAGCCTAGCAAGAAAGACAATACAAAATTTTGGATATTGTTTTTATTAACCAAGTGTGAGAATGGAACAAACAACATTGGCTATAACAGTGTATATTTTTCTAATATATGAGGCCAGATTTAACAATTAAGTAGATGACACTGATGTCTCCACAGTGAGTGATGCATTCTATTTATTGTGTTATTTTTTAAATTGTAGATCATCGTTGTAGTTCTTCATTGCCATATCCATATCGTTGTCATCCATTCTTTGTATATTTTTTGGCATTTGCATTTATATTAGGGTAAGCCACATGTGCTTTTGCGGTTCTTCATTCCAGTCATCAATTCCATGTTCCTGTTTCTGGCATCTTCTATGCCAGTGCTTCTAGATGGTTGTGGCACAAAAATAGTCTGTTGCAGTTCAACAATAGTTAGAGTAGAGATTCAACTATTGATACCTCCCAGTCACTTTTAGATTTTATGGATCTCTTTTTTGAATAAGTACAAAACAATCATGTATGTTTCTTGTTCATTTGACATTGTTCAAGATTACAATTATAACGAATGGGTTCCAGTTTCGAACTCATCTCCATTGTTAGATATGTGATGTGATATCCAACTATTGACAGCTAGAATACGAGAGTGCAGAATTTGTGTGCTTTTGAAGTCTAGATAAGTTGAGGACTTCCTGTTACATGCTTTCACTCCCTGTTACATGCTTTCACTCACATTTTTAGGAACTTACATCATGAGACAACTGAAGAAATGCACCCACAATTCATTAGAGAAACCATGTGTCTGTAGAAGGCGTGGTTATAGGCTCCCTTCAAGAGGAGATTTGGTCTCTTTCCATGCAAAGGGTCATTTGGAGGACTTTTATCTACATGAATCACCTTATCTAATCCATTGTTGTCATTCTTAGTTCTTCAATAAACACAAGTTTCTTGTACACATTATAATTTTTGATTATGAAGGGAAAAATGTGAGGTGTAGCAGATTCAGTCATTTGACTATGAATGAGTATGCCTTCATCCTACGGGTTTCCTAGAACCAAAAGAAAAAATGATTACGAAAAGAGAACCGTGAACACACAAAGAAACTGAGAAGACAAGTGACAACTTGAAAGAGATAAATACTTCTTGGATCTCATATGAAGAGAGCAACCATCTCTTTATAGAAAATGAATGACATACACCCTAGATGCATAAACCCTAAAATGACTTAAGTGTACTTTAAGTCATTAATATCACACTAAGCATAAATTAAACTAAGTCATAAAGTGACTATTATTATTCCCAAGTCTATAGTCTAGAAGACCATTATAAACTCCAGCATCTTTCCTTAATGGTCAGTCTAGATAAGACACCAAGTTTATCTCTAAATTTGACAAATTTATCCCAGCAAAGGGACTTGGCAAGAATGTCTGTAGTCTGGTCCTGAGTTGGACAATATTTCAGCACAACTACTCCATCTTCTACAAGTTGTAAAATGAAATGAGTCAAATGACAATGTACGTCAACATTTTTTTTGTGCACATGAAAGAAAGGGTTCTTTGCTAGATTGAGAACTCCTTGGTTGTCACAAAAAAGGAGAGTATGCTCATTCTGATCAACCTGTAGATCTGCAAGTACTCTTCTATGCCAAACTGCTTCACATGACCCTTTCACTGTTGCTTTGTATTCTGCTTTTGTAGAGGAAAGTGAAACTACATATTGTTTCTTGTTGATTCAAGAAACTGCTCTTGTTCCAAGACTTAACACAAAATCTATTGTAGACTTCTTGTCATCCATAGATCCTATCCAATTTGTGTTTGAATAACCACACCACTGAAGCTCTTTTCTTTTACTGTATAGAATGCCAAAGTCTAATGTTCCGTTCCAATATTGTGACACCCTCTTTGCCGTTGTAGCCAGTGTTTTGTTTTTGGAGCTGACATAAATAGGGAAATATCAGTATTCCACAGGGATGCATCCTGCAAGTTTGGGGGAGCACCCCTTGCCCTTCCCATGTCTGGACGGGGGGGTGGGGTGTGTGCCTGGCGAAACGTTTTTCCATGCCCCCCATTTTGCGAAACGGACGGTGAAACATTTCACCAGTGTGCAGGA
>JZKD02S2252577.1:15633-36627 GCA_000966675.3 Picea glauca
CTCTATTATCAGTGTTCTGGGGATTTCTGTACATGGGCTTCCCCTCTAATTCCCACCTTTCCATCCTGGCAGAAAGCGATTTTAGTGCTCTAGCTGTCTCATCTGTCTGATGGGGAAGGGAAGAGGAACTGGATGAGGGAGCTTTAGGCCTGTTCTTGGACGTATTTCTATCACCCGCGTTCCTGATTCGGTTAACGGCCAATATGTTAGATTCTACCTCCACGGCCGCATCCTGCATGTGGGCCAGCATAGTAGCTCTTCTCTCCCTTAGCAGTAGGCAGAAATCGGGATCAAAAGTGCTAGAGTAAGTGATCTTTGAAGAGGCTTCAGAGGGTTTTATCTCAGCAGGGATTTTGTTGTACATTTTATTAAATCTCTTGGAGAAGTCGGAGACAGACTCTCCTTCCTTTCTCTTCAATGACCCAAACTCTGTCATGTAATACATGAAATCTTTTTTATCTCTCCACTGTCTCAAAAAGGTACTATCTAAAGCTTCGATCCCATCAATAGATCCAGGAGGCAGGGCCTTGAACCATTTTCTAGCCTCTCCTTGGAGACTATGGACAAAAATCCTCATCCATAAGTCTGCGTGCATGATAACATTATCATCCACGAAAGTATAAAAGGCTGCTAGGTGTTCTTTAGCAGCTATGTCCCCCTCGCCTGTAAACTTGGGCAGCTGCTTTAGGTATTCATATGGTGGGAGAGCATTGAGAAGCTGTGGTAATACAAGAGGAGCATACCTAGCGGCTATGATGGCCTCCATTGCAGTCATAGGGGGATTTGCTCCGACCATATGGATATTATGTAAAGGGGAACTCAGAGGAGAAGGAACTCGGAACATGGATACCAGGAATGAGTTCTTGATGGGAGTGGGAAACAAGAGAGGATTTAAGGAGAAAGATAACGAGATCAAGTTGGCAGGTGCTCCTCCTTGTGCAGAAGTGGGTAAATCTTCTGTGGTCCTGGGTCTACGCCAAGGTACATATTTAGAGGAGAGGGGAGTGACAAGGATTTCTCCCTCCAATCCCAGACCAGGAGGGGAAAACTCAGCAGGAACACTCCCAAAATTCAGGAAACGGGAAACTTCTGAAGGAGGTCTATTAAAAAATTGAGGAGGAGAAAACGGAGTTCTTACCGAAGGAGATAGTGGATTACCTATTTCGGCAGTGGAAGCTTCTTCTTCAGGAGCCTTTCCTTTTTTGAGAACCATCTCTGGATCAGCTTTAGGTGTAGCTAGGGGCAGCTGTGGATGAGACCGCGTATGCCTACCTCTGAAAGCCACAATTAATAGAGTAGGTTTTCCCCAGCGGAGTCGTCACAATGGAGTCTCGAGGTGCACAACAACAATCTTGATAATTCTGATATCTGATGCACCTTCAGAATCAGTTAATCATTGTCGTTCAATCCTGGGGAAAATATTCAATTTTGTCCCCGGCAACGGCGCTAGAAATGTTGGCGACAGAAGTCACTCCCGGATTGCTAGCAGGAGCAGAGCCTGACGCCCATCAGTTTTATGTCATGGTGGTTTATAGATGGGATGATCGAATGGAAGCCAACTCAAAACAATATCATTCCAACTCCAAAACTAGGCGAGGCATGCATAGGTGAGTGAGGTCTTATATAAACTTCAGACAGTGAGCTGTAGTAAAGGGTGAACAGGCGGAAGACTTATATAAGAGGAAATCAGAGGTCTGTTATTAACATCGGGTCTCTAACAGGCTGAGGAAGAAGACGTCAAAATGCAACATCATCTTACATTCAAACTCAAAAGCCAGAGAATGCACTAATGTAACAATAAATCTTTTATCATAACATAACTGCAATAATTCACGCGAATCAGTCAATCACGAACTCTCTTAGCATGAGACAAAAATTAGATGGAGTAAGAAAAATTGTCTGTCATAAAACAAGATATCTCATATACAGATGCATCACCAGCAAACTAGACTATCAGTTAAAACTTTACAGTAGGGAGATCTACTCTACCATCGATGATTACAAAATGGCAAAAATGCCTACATATACTCTTCCCTTCCTTTCGCCCAGTAGAGGCGTCTCAAAACTTTCAATGGATGGCGTCGCCTCAATCAAATCTGGTCTGCATTGCTCTGTCATACGCTACCTTAATTCGGCATGGCCCGCGCCAGAGGTAGCTGAACCCTTTGAATGTTGACTTGGCGTGTGCAGGTTCTTCTAGCGAGTTAAAGACTCGACGTGGCTTCCCTGAGGAGAAATGGTACAGGGGACCCTCCCGGGAAGACTTTCGGTCGGGACCTCCATACTCTGCAATAAATGAGCGAGGTGAGGTTTGAGCCACCCTCTCTTTTCTTCATTAATCTCCAGCAGGTACTGGGATTTATCTCACGTTGAATCGACATATGGAGCATCACAATGTCTTCCTTCTAAGATTTAGCTTGACGCTTTGGGGCCCGAGTGGTCAAATGACAAACATAAACGCCCCTCCTCCAGGCCTGTTCTCTTACGACCAGGCGCCAAAACCATGGGCCTGATCCTGGGCGCTATCAGAAATTTGAGGTTCGGGGTTTCAAAATGCATGAAACGAGGGGTGCCTGCTCCTCGAAACCCCGATCTGTGATATGCTGACAGGCTTGCCACCTATCCCAATGAGATCGGATGGTCCAGATCCGTTTTGACCCATGGCGCTTCCCCTTGCTAAACCCTGGGCAACTGGTCATCCCCGAAAACCCGATGGTCGTTGATCCGTTTCTATGGATGGATCTCGGCCGCTGATGGCAAAAATTCGCCCACTCGCTTGAATTACTACCAAAAAACAGGATTCTCTCATGTTATGCTCGGGTGCTTCCCGTGCAAACTGCAGACCTGGGTACGCCTAATCCCGAGACAATAAATATCGCTAACAAAATGCAGGAAGTTCATCTATGAGACCGAGAATTTTTTCTTCTTCATGATTCACTCTCAAAGTGAGCAGAAGGTTGAAACCGCATCCATGGCCTTTGTGGTCGATCTCTCCATGCAGTAGAAGAAAGTGGATAAGGTCATGGAATAATACAAAGACATCTTCTCCTTACCCATTGGGATACCTCTACACTATCAATTCAAGCATTCAATTGATCTGAACCAAGGTGCACCGCTACCCAATGGGCCAGTCTATCACCACTCTCTGTTATAAAATGAGGATATCAAGCATCAGATCCTAGAACTACTCCAAAAAGGGCACATCTGACCTAGCTCATCACTGTGTGGAGGCCCAATTGTGCTTGTGTAGAAGAAAGATGGGACCTAACAACTCTACATCGATTATCGGGCCCTAAATAAAATCATAATCAGGATCTGGTACCTGATTCCTCAAATCAATGATCTCCTTGACCAGCTCAAGAGGGGAAAATACTTTAGTAATATTGATCTGAATTCTAGCTACCATCAAGACCCAATAGAGTAGATAGATGTATGAAAAAATTCCTTCAAGTCCAAAGAAGGTATTTCTGAATGGTTGTTCATGCCCTTTGGTTTGACTAATACCCCAACAAATTTCATGAGGATGATGGACGATATCTTGTGGCCTTTCACCAATTCTTTTGTGGTGGTGTATCTAGATGACATCCTCATCTACAACAAGAATTGGCTGGAACACTTGCAACATATTCAACAGGTTTTGCACACTCTACAACAACACAAGCCATATGCAAATTTGGAAAAAATTTCCTTTGGCATGGACAAGGTCCAATACATAGGATACATTGTTGATGAGCATGGGGTGCATGTGGATCTAGCCAAGATCCAAGTCATTCATGACTGTCCATCCCCAACCACACTCACTGAGCTTCGAATCTTTTTAGGACTTGCCAATTTCTATCGTAAGTTCATGTTGGGATTCTCCCATATTTCATGGGCCCTCAGCCAAGTAACGAGGAGTGGTGGTAAGGAAAATTTTGTGTGTGGCATAAAAAAACAACAAGGATTCTATTATTTGAATAAACACTTGTGTTCAACCCCAATTCTCTCATTACCCGACCTGCAACAACCCTTTGAGATTGAGACAGATGCTTTTGACTATGTTGTGGGCACAGTTCTCACTCAGCACGGACACCCCATGGCCTATCATAGTAAGACACTATCATATATCATTTTTAAGTACCCTACTTACGACAAAGAAATGCACTCCATTGCGCAAGCCTACCACCAGTGGAAGAATTACATTCTCGGGAAGGAGACAGTCATCCACACCGATCATAAGCCGTTGCAGTCCATGCAAACGAAGGAAAAATTGCAGAATGACCTCCATCATAAGTGGTCCATATACTTGTTGCAATTCCATCTAAACATAAAGTATAAGACATGAAGCACCAACCACGTCAATGATTGACTCAACCTCCTAACCATTGCAGCACTCACCACGATGCTAAACTCTTGCATCCATGAGACCTCCAGATGGCCCCAACTCTATGAGAGAGATCGTGACTTCATCGCCACCTACTAGATGTTGGGTGAAAAAATAGGATGGGTTGTTGTGCCATATGGGCCATCTCTTTGTTCCATCAAGCGAGTGAGTAAAGATGATTTGGGAAGCCCACTACAATTGGGTGGTCAGACACTTCAGCATAGAAAAGAAAGTAGCATTACTGCAACAACATTTCTATTAGTTGAAATTCAATAGGATGTCAGCAAGTATATCAGGTCATGCATTGCCTGTGCGATTTCCAAACCCAACATTAAGAAACAAGGCATGTACACCCTTCTACCTACTCATGGAAGGCTTTAGGAATCCATCTCGATGGAATACATTTCAGGCCTTCAATCAACCAAGCATAGAAATGATTTTTTTTTTTTGTGGTGGTTGATCATTTTTATAAAATGGCGATTCTGGCTGCCTACAAGAAGAGCATCATAACAAAGGACACTGCCAAGATATTCTTCGAATGAGTGTGGATACATTTTGGGATACCACAAACCATCGTCTCAAATCAGGACAGTCGATTCCTTAGAAAATTTTGGTCGAGCCTCTAGTCACTACTAGACACCAAGCTCACCAAATCCACTTCCTTCCACCCTTGGACGAATGGCCAAAATGAGGTCGTCAACTGGATGATCATGCATATCCTGCACATGTACAATTCTAAGCATCCATACACATGGGATGAGATTCTTCCCTATGTTCATCACATTTACAACATAGCCATACATAACTCAAATGACCACAACCCCTTTCAGGTGGGGTTGAGATTTCAACAATTGGGTCCCATGGATGTTGTACTTTTCAGTGTTTCATGGAAACCTATACAAGAGACCTAGCTAAAGCATACACAAACAAAGCTTATCAAGAAAAGGAAGAGAGATACAATATGAAGAATGATAATCAATGTATATTATGATCTGTCCAATGAGTGAGTGATATTCACTCATATAAACAATGACATCCTATAATAGGAATGCATGCATAATAGTGATGGTCTAAGATTAGAAACTCTAAAATAGAACTAGTTAGTTAACTACCACTGAAGTAGTGCGCTGAAAATAGAAATTTCTCCAACACCCCCCCTGAATATCACTATGGAGTAAAAAATGAGTCTCGATTACTAGGACATATTAGGTACTCTTGTACAATGCAACTAATGAACAATGAATAAAAATGAGGAAAGTGGGAAAACCACGTGGGAACAAAACCCCCCCTCAAAAGATAATGCATCAAAAGAAGAAAAGGAAGCTGCTAGGAAATTGTGTTCTTCACTGCAAGACGATCCTGCAAAGTCTGAAACTTCTGCTCACTGAAAGTCTTCGTGAAGATGTAGAAATATTTATGGATCTGATGAAGTCCTTTGGCAACCTATCTAGCCTTGTACCTCTTGATCCTATGGACCCATCTGTACCAGAAAATATTATTTTTTGGTGGAAGTGGAACCACATGCCAAGTCAGATTCTTTAGGAGTGATTCATACTCCTTTTGCATGGTTGCTTGTCATAATGGATTTCCCACAACCTTATTGTAGGTATGTGGATCAATAGATTGAACCATATAGCAATGCATGCGCATCGTGAGTTTTGAAGATGAAAGTACACGAGAAGGCTCCTCATGCTGAGATCGAGTCCTGCTCGAATCCAATGGATTCTCTGCAAGGATACCTGTTGCCTGAAGTGTGAACTATTCCTTCTTGGGCATTTGTTGAAGCTTCAACGTTGGCTTCTTATCTGGCTGTACTACCTGCTTATTTCCATGTACAGAATTTGAGTTTATGGAATCATCTCTGATGTCTAAAACTGATGGAAGCAAAAGAGTATATGCATGTTGCACTGGAGGTGCATGCAAAGTACTTTCCTTATGTGTAAGTAGAAAAGAGGAGTCATCATCAGAAAACTTAGTGAATTTATAGAACCTTGACTTGCGATCCACCTCACCAATTGCAATGATGGAATTGTCATGCATGTCAATTACTGAAACTGAATCTGATGTAAATTCAACCCTTTTACCCTTTTGAGAGATCTAATAAACTGAGAGCAGATTTATAAAAAGATTTGGAACATGTAAAACATTCTCAAAACTTCCATTAGGGAGTTCCACTCTTCCCTCTCCTACAACTACTATTGGAGTATCATCTCCCATGAGAATAGGAGGTCCAGAGCATGAGCTCAAAGAATTAAAAACTTCCTCTTTAGTTTCCATATGATGTGATGCGCCATAATCTATAATCCGTGAATCAAATGAGGAATTAATTGCAACCAGATCATGATGATTCCCTTTCTTAGGTGCACAGTCTTCTTCCTTCTTCTTCTTGGCTCCTCCAGGAATGAAGTCTCCAAGGTTATTCTTATGAAGTACTTGTGTCATAAGATCAATTTGTTTCTTCATGCATGTGGATTCTTCATGATTCGGTTTATTGCAATATGTGCACTTCTATTCCTTCTTCTTCTTCCCTTTGGAATTTGAATAATCTTTGGAGCCTGGAGAATCCTTGAAGGGTTTGGAATATCCCTCCTTCTTTGACTTTCGATGTAATAGCTCCTTTCATTTATTCTTGGATTTTTGGTTGGATGATGCTTTTCCATCATGCATGGTGAGTGCATGTGCTTTGGGATCTTTCATGAGGCCCATTTGTATGAGTTTTTTTTACTCTTGTGTGAGAGACTCAATGAACTGAGCCATCGTAGGCATTTTCCAATTTGCTCCCAAAAGACATCTTCCAGAATGGAAATTGGAGACATATACAATGTATTATGATCCTAGCTTGGACAAGATTGTTAGAATAAGTTTTTTTTCTTGTCTAGAATTGTCAATACCACATTTACCTAAGCTCAATATCGAAGATTTAAATTTAGTAAAAAAATCTTGTATATTATCAAAACTTTTAGGGTCTAAGGTATTCAACTCTACCTCAAGCATATGACCTCGGATCTCATCCTACTTTCCAAAGAGTCCTTCCAAGGTGGTCCAGATATCGTTTGGATTCTTGCATGTGGAAACATGAAACCATAGATCAGTGGAGATTAACTCAAGAAGTAGTCATGTGGCCTCATCCTTACGGTTCTCCCATCTGGGCTTCTCAAGCGTTGATGCAGGTTATGTTTATGTCTCCATCATCAAATTATACAATCCTTTTATTTTGAGTTGGAATTTGGCCTTCGAATTTCATTCAAAATAGTTGTATGGTGTGATTATTATCACCATACTTGATTGAAGGAGTTGCATCGCCTCCATCCTTGCTATTGATTTTGAAAATATCCTGAAAACCTAGATCCTGGATTCTGAGATATGAAAGACGGTTCTATGACAACTATAGATATGATAAAATAGTTATATATCCTAAAATATGATGTGGGTTTTGGATATTTTTGGTGAGCATGAGCATCCATATGTTATACGTCTCTGTTCAAAATTTCAGCCCGACCCAGATCGTGGATTTCAAGATATGGCTATTTTACTATAGAAAACCAATTTTTTGGAGGGAAACTGAATCGTCCCACCCTAGGGAAGGATGAAGTGCAACGATGTTGAATCATCACACCCTAGAGAAGGATAATGTATGACGATTGTGAAAAAAAGAATCATCACACCCCGAATGAAGAACACAATGTCATGATGTCACACCTTGGTTGTGAGTGCGACCGTCACACTCTAGCAATGTATAGGCTGCGATGATTCCAATTGCCGCACCTTTCGATAGGGATAGGCTGCGACGATGGAGAAAACTAGGTTTAATCAAATCCTCCTTTGCTCTTCTCTGGCTTGTCTAGGTTTCTCCAAGCAGATTGTCTCTGATACCATGTCAGTTTTTCATGGAAACCTGCACAAGAGACCTAGATAAAGCATACACAAACAAAGCTTATCAAGAAAAGGAAAAGAGATACAATATGAAGAATGAGAATCGATGTATATTATGATCTATCCAATGAGTGAGTGATATTCACTCATAAAGGAAATGACATCCTCTAATAGGAATTCATGCATAATAGTGATGGTCTAAGATTAGAAATTCTAAAATAGAACTAGTCAGTTAAGTCCCACTGAACTTGGATTGCCAAAAATATAAATTTCTCTAACAATACTACCCCTTGCGGCCACCCAAGAAGACATGTCCCATGCTCACACTGAAGATGACAATGCTACTCGATTCATTGAGTGGATCCAGCACATCCATCAACATGTTCAGGATATTTTGCAGAAGTCCAATGCCAAGTACAAGCAACACCATGATCAACACCATGTGCCACGCAAGTTTCAGGTGGGAGATAAAGTTTGGTTGCACTTACAAAAATAATTCCTTACAGGAATCTTCGTCCACTCCTCTATGGACCTTATAACATCACCAAGGTTGTGGGTGATAATGCTTTTGAGCTCAACATTCCCCCCATCCTTGGCTTCCACTTAGTGTTTAATGTGGACCTCCTTCAAGAATGCTTTCCACCCCTATTGGACACCTCAGAGATATAAGAACAATTAACACCAAAAAATATCAACCCTAACTGCATGGAACAAGAATACACTGATCATATCGTGGACACACAGTTCAAAGGCACTCACCAACATAATATTCATATTTATCGGGTGGTCAAAGCAGGGTAGCCCCTGCACCAAGGCAAGTGGCTCACTCGAGGCCAAATTCAACAGATATTTTCTCATCTGATAGGGAAACTCAATGCAATGGAGACCATTGCTTCCTAATGAGGGAGAATTGATCCAGGTGGATATTGGTGGCCACCCACCTCTTCCATCTGTATCACATATAACTTTCATCTTTGCAGTTACAGTTTTCATTTTGGTAGTTTTTTAAAGTTTTTTGAGTCCCAAACTTCTGAGGCCATTTTGAGGCCCTAAATGATTTGTTTTTGGACTTTTGGGGGGCCAAGGGTCGCTGATGACATAAATAAATTTGAAATGGAATTTTTACTTCTCGGATAGACCTTTCTGACAAGGTATCGAACGCCTAAAATAGAGATCATATGCAAAAGTTACAACCCCGAGAAGTTGATGTACCAACTTACCCCAATGGGGTCCACATGACTTTTGGTGCTTCATCTCCTAGGGTTGGGTTTTTGGATGTATACGGTTTTGGCATTCATGTTTGATGTAAAAAATTCCTTTGGAGCCTCCTTGTACTCATATTCTTGTGAATGAGCAACCATCACATATCTTCTCAAAGATAAGCCGCCACCATTCTAGCAAGCTTCGATCTGAGCCATGGCGGGCGATTGCAAGGATTTGAATCGGCTTTCCACAGAGACTTTGGCGCCCAACACTGATGAGCCTACACACAGGACCTTATCATGATAGCATCGCTCCAAAGGTTGCCGACACTCTCTTTCAGTTGGTTGCTTTACCTTTGCACTCTTGCTTTGTTTTTTCCCCACCTTTGAAGCATCTGTGGAACCCGTTGAACTCGGGATCATCTCCTGCTCAAGGATCGACGTATGACTACTCAGCTTAGATTTTTACTCGTCCTTTTCCCACTGTGCTCGATCCTTGGAACCTGCCTGGAGCTTCCCTTATTTTATAGATCTGACCTCGGTCTGTCTGCCACTGTGCGTCCTTGTCGACTTGTTTTATATCTCTCTGCATCTGACAGGGACGGATCCCCGGTGACCTCCTTGTCTTTTGTCTATTCTCCCTACCACAGCCTTCTCCTTTTACTGTGCAGTGGGCCGGTGTGGTCCCTTTAACTTTTCCCTATGGAACCAGGAGGGTTTATTCGACAAAATAGACTCCATGATACACGATGCTCCTACTCTTCCCTCCAAGACTTTTTTAAACTCTGCCTTCCCCCTCCCGGGTGCCCTCTTCTAGCACTGGTCCCTCAGCGACCTTACTGTGTGACCCTTCAAGAGAGCCACTGATCTCTGATAGGTCCCCTTCGCTGCACAGACCAGCCCGTCCGGTGCTACAACACGTTCCTCTTCCCCATCCACAAGCTTCCTCGGGACGCAAGGTCTGGAAAGCAAACACTAAACTTAGACGTTTAGTTCTGGGCGACGGAGTGGGTTTGGAATCCCTGTGCAAAATGTCCATCTTCTCTCTGGTCAGACAGGTCTCTTATAAAAGTCTGAGTCCTCCCCCTCTGGAGGATTGGATCAAGCTTAACTGGTTTCCGCTTCTTGGTTATGTCCCGGATGTTCATTTTCTCAAAAAAGGATGGCTTTGCTTCACCTGTAGTTCTCCGGAGGACGCCTCGCTAATCCTTTCTTCCTCCTGGATCTTCGAAGGCAACAACTTGATGCTTAAATGTTGGAGCATGGAGTTCAACCTGGACAAAGATTTTTTCCTGCAAAGGCATCTATGGGTGGTGCTCCCAGGTCTACCACTCCACTTCTGGAATGAGGAAGCCTTCAGAGCAATCGGGAACTCTTTGGGAAAGACGATTTGTCTGGACTCTCCAAATCGCTCGGGTTCCACAATATTTTTGGGCAGGGTACTGGTCGAGATTGACATTTCAAACGGCCTGCCTGCCACTCTCGAGATCGAGTGGCGTGGGAGGAAGATTCATCAACAGCTAGACTACCTTGGAATTCCATTCAGATGCAACCGATGTCGTGAGACTGGACACCTTCGTCGATTTTGCCCAGGTAAGCCTGCTATTACTCTATTGGATGAATCAGACGACTTGTATATTAATCCTCCAGCCTATCAGTCGACTGATCCTTCCCTTGACTTCTTAGAGGTTCCCTCGGTTTCTAGCTCGCTGTCTGGCCATGAAAAGTCGGATTCCCTAACTAAATTCGCACATCTTTGCCCATCACTCTACACTTCACTCTCGGAAACTGAAAATTTTTTTGTTAAAGATTTTGATTGGCTAGTCCCCTCCCCACTGCCCAAGCCTCTCTCCCCCGAAGACAAGAAACTCTCGACTCACCCCCTCGACTGTTCTTCTCCCTCCTTCCCGGTATCTTCTCCCATTCCACCTGCATCCCCTACCCCTCTCCTTTGCCATCCTCACAGGATGCTCTCCCACACTCCCCTGTTGTTCCTGCTGACCCTTCCCATCCCCCTGGATATAACCAACCTGTTGAGGACGATGTTACTCTCTTGGAAGCGCTGAATCCTTCACTCACAGGCCGATTTAACCCGGACCCCTCCACACAAATCCCCTTATTCCGTGGCAAAGAGATATTAACTTCTTCCTCTGAAGCAGGTACGTCCACCATTCAGGCCTCTACAAAATCCTTTGCTTGGTCCCGTGGCATTGGAATAGAGCTCTCCCCCCTCCAGATGAGGAGTGCTAGAAAAAAGAAGGATGGTTTGACTGTTCAACATAATGTATCGGAAGTCAGTTCACAAGATGGAAAGGCCCTTAGAGAACTGAAGGCCATTGCACACTCTAAGTAATGATAGTGCTCTCATTGAATATACGAGGGATCCAGGGCACCCTCAAGGCTGCCTCCTTCCGCCGCTTACTGGAGCAAACTAAACCAGATGTCATCTTCCTACAAGAAACTCTTACAACTGATCACTCTGCTAGAGAATTCCTTTACCGCTTCCGACCTCAATGGGTCACAGCCGCATTAAGCTCCATTGGCAACTCTGGAGGCATGCTGGTGGCATGGGATCCAACCCTGTTCGATTTTAAGGCCTTCTTAACATGTGGTGGTATTTTGTGTATTGGAAACAGTTTTGCTACAAACCAGGACCTGGCGCTCCTAAATGTATACGGCCCGTGCCAGGACAAAACACCATTCTGGACTCAGCTCGCGAGTAGTGGTATTCTCTCCCTCCCCAATCTCATCCTGGGAGGCGACCTCAACATGACGCTCTCCTCGGACGAACATTTGGGCTCGACTTCATCTCCAGCTTTTGACAACTTCCTCTTTCAAGACCTCTTCAAGACGTTCAATCTTATTGATATTCTGCCCATCAATCCCATCCCTACCTAGCGCAACGGGTGTTGTGGCTCGGAGGCCGTTGCCAGAAGGCTGGACCGGTTCCTTGTTTCCGAATCCTTCTTCACCTCCTCTGCCTATCCATCAACAGGTCCCGCTCTTCCATTCTTCTCTAATCATACGCCCATCCTGCTCTCTTTAAACCTCACTGTCCGTCTCAAACCCTTCCCCTTTAAATATAATCAACATTGGGCGGATTCCACAGCCTACTCTGCCCTGGTCTTCAACGTTTGGAATGATCCGCGTTTCCTGCGGGATCCAAATCCTCAATCCAGACTCATCTGGAAATTATCGGTCCTTAAAGCCCATACTAAATTATGGTCAAAACAGAAAAAGGCGGAGGAGGCGATTGCTTTAGACAAGTTGGAACTTGAGATCATGTATCTCATCAAAAATTCCACTACAGCGGCCCTGTCACAGGAAGCAGAGACATCCCTCAAAGCGTTGGAACACAATAGGAATTTCATTCTTCTGGAAGAAGAAAAACGCTGGCGACTTAGAAGTCGAGCTACCTGGCTTAATTGGGGTGATTCCAACACCAAGTTTTTTCATAAAGTGGCGAACAACAACAGGAATAAAAATCTCATCTGGTCGATGGAACATGACACGGAGGGGACCATACACGGGCAGGAGGCGCTCAAACTTGCAGTGGCCTCACACTTTGAACGTCACTACAAATCCATCGGAGAGCCCAACTTGTCGGCGCAAATTTCAACTGCCAGTCTCTTCTCCAGCTTTGTCTCCGAAAATGAAGCTGCGGATCTATACAAGCCAGTCACCATGTCAGAGATTAAGCAAACCCTTTCTATTCTTAAAAAAGAAAAAATCCTGGGCCCCGACGGATGGACGTCTGAATTTTTCCTCTACTTTTTTGATCTTGTTGGACCGGATCTACTATCGATGGTTGAGGATGTGCGCAAGAAAGGTAAAGTTTCCAGCAGTCTCAACTCCACATTTCTGGTTTTAATCCCAAAAAAAGACCATCCCTCTTCCTTCAATGACTTTAGGCCGATTTCCCTCTGTAATCTGGTGTACAAGCTCATTTCTAAAGTCATCTCCACTCGATTAAAGCTTGTCCTGGAAAGGAATCTCTCACCTGAACAACACGGTTTTCTTAAGGGACGAAGGATCCATGATGCCATTGGGGTGGCTCATGAGTGCTTACATAGCATTTCTCAGAAAAAACAAAAAGCACTGGTCATGAAAATCGATCTCAAAAAGGCCTTTGATAGTATCGACTGGAACCTTCTTAGACTTATCCTCCTCTCGGTTGGTTTTGGTCTTCATTTTACCAACTGGATTATGACCTGCGTCACAAGTGCTAATCTCTCGGTCCTGATCAATGGGGAAGCGTCCCGTTTCTTCAAATGCGAAAGGGGGCTCCGACAGGGATGCCCTCTGTCCCCATACCTTTTTATCCTTGTCTTGGAAGGGCTGAGTCTTCTCCTCTTGAAAAATGTTGCCGAGCACCGCTTCACTGGTATCAAGATTACTAATTTCCTCAAGATTGTCCACCTTATGTTTGTGGACGATATCCTATTGTTCTCCAAAGCCGATTTATCGGAATGGACAACACTTTTGGACACCTTACAACACTTCTGCACGGCTTCCAGACTGTCCATCAATCCCACCAAGACTACAGTCCATTATTGGGGTCTATCAGAGATGGATTTATCTTCTCTTCAAGGAACCTTTCCCGGCACCTTTTTGGACCTTTCCTTGGGTATCATATATATGGGTTACAATCTCAAATTGGGCGCTTCCACGGCCTCCGATTGGACTTGGCTGGTGTCCACTTTCGAGCGGAAGATAGGTCTCTGGTTTTACAAATGGTTGTCCCTTGGGGGACGTCTCATCCTGGTTAATTCGGTATTGCAAAGCTTGGCTGTATACTGGATGTTATTGGAAAGGATTCCTGCTAAAATTCTGCATTTGCTCCGTAAACTTTCTTTTAAATTTCTTTGGAGTGACTACGCAGGTAATCGGCATTTCCACCTTTGCAAGTGGCAGACCCTCACTAGGCCAAAGTGGGAAGGTGGATGGGGATTAAAGCATCTCTTCATTTTCAACAAGGCGCTATTGGCTTGCTCCTTCTGGAGAGCGATATCCACTGATAACCTCTGGCATCGGGTTATCAAGGCCAAATATATTGGTTCTAAACCTCTCTCCCTTTGGCTTCGACAAACACAACTTCTACAGAGCTGGTCATCACCCTTTTGGAAGGGATTGGTATCATCTTCACAGGTAATTCTGCACTGGCTTCGTTGGTGTCCGGGCACGGGTAAAGAAATTAAATTGGGCAGGGACAAACTAATTGGCCTTGATGACCTCTCGATCCTTTCCTTGCAACTCAGGTCTAGTTTGATGTCACTGAACATCCATTCTCTTGCACATTTAAAGATTGAGACTGTGGTCTTTCCCCTTCCAAATCGCTGGCTACATAGCAGCGATTTGGCTCTCAGCGGATCCTCTGCATTGGAACTGGATACCTTCATGGCTGCTCTCAAATGCTCTGGACTTTCTCTCACAGAATCCCAAGATACGCTCACCTGGGTAGGGGGCGATGGGTCGGGTTTTGTTACTACTAAGAATGTGTATGCAGCCCTCTTACCGGACAGGGAGACTGCTTCCCAGCCATTATGGCTTACTAGGATTTGGTCCTGGCAGCTCCCTTTAAAATACAAACTTTTCTTATGGCTCGGGGCTTGCGATAAACTCCTTACCTGGGAGATGCTACAAAGAAAAGGTAGACAAGGTCCTGGGTTTTGTGTGCTGTGCAGAGCAGCCTCGGAAAATATCCACCACCTGTTTATACATTGCACTTTTTCTCATAAAGTTTGGCTACACATCATACAACATTTTTCACTGCCTGATCATTGGACTGGTGCTACTTTTATGGAGTGCTTTGCCTCCTGGACCTTTGACAAGGCTGCGCCTCCTTCTCTAGCAGTATATGTCAGCTGGCATATATGGATAGAGCGAAATAAGTCACTCTTTGAGGACACTTCCCCTTCCTTTCAGGCTGTCTGCTACAGAATTCTTTCCACCTTCCACTGGCAGCAGTCCTTTATCAAGCCGATCCTTTTCAAAACAGTCGATTTCTCTTTGCCGACAGGCCACTCTGTGGCGTTTTTTGACGGAGCGACCACCTCTACAGGCTTATGTTGTGGTGCGGGAGGCCTTTTCAAGACACACCCAGAGCGGACGACCAGTTGGTATATTTTTTGTGGCAGGGGTTCAAATACAAAGGCCGAGTTGCTTGGCCTTTGGGCGACTCTTCTACTTTCTTCCAAGTGGTCCCTAGACCACTTACAGGTCTTTGGCGATTCCAAAGTCATGATTGACTGGATTAATCGCAAGTGTGATCTCCATTCAAGTCATGTGGAAGGTTGGAAACTTAAAACTCAATCGTTGGCTAGCTCTTTCTTGAACATCACCTTCTGCCACTTCCCCAGATCATACAATTCGGCAGCAGATGCTCTCTCCAAGAGAGCTCTCAGTCAGGTGGTAGGCAGACTCTCCATTTTTCACTGTGATAGAGGCCAGGAGAGCCCGACCTCCTACCTAAACCTCTTTGAATTTTAGCCGACTCTCTGCACAGGCTCACATAGAGTGCCTATATTCATCTTAAATTTTAAAGAAGTTTTAAAGAAGGATCATTAATAAATTGAGATGCAAATACTATAAATATCTTAATTCTTAAAAATTCCTTCGTGACGATTAATATAATCTCATATGTGTATTAATGATTGGTTTTCTTTTTAAAATGATTTGTTTTCTTTTTAAAAAACTTTTTATTGTTTATTTTACACATAACCATCATATCATACTAATATGTTAAAATACTCCTTGCTTCTATGAAAGCAATGACTATTATCTTACGTTTATTCCCTATTTTAAGAAGTCGGCCCATAAAAAAACATCTGCATGTGGGTAATAACACATGTTTATTAACTTTGATTATTAAAATAACCAGCATACCTTTACAACAAGCTAAGTGATTCCAATAAGAAGTTGGATATGTCGCATAAGGAAAGGAGGAGATTGTGTCATTCGGGCATTCCATGTGGAAATATGACGATTGAAAATAAGAAGTGTGGGTTCCTCTTACGTTAAGATAATGTAGTTAAGGTGCAAGTTGATGAATCCAAAATTGTCATTAGATCCACTTTTACTTACGTGATCATTACAGAAGTCCTCCCAAACTTGATAGCACCCAAAACTGGAATTGATAAAGAATTTGGTATATTGTCCAAAACTTGATAGCACTCAAAACTGGAATTGATAAAGAATTTGGTATATTGTCCAAGCTTATTAGGATTTTTTTTCTCTTCACATGCATAACTTCTTCCCCAAACAACACGCACTTTTTAATCCTGTTTTACAGTATTTTCTAGTCCAAGTCCACCATAGTCATTATCGTCCTAGTTATATGTGTCTTGAACAATTTTCTTATAGCTTGAGTTATTTGAGAAATCTGTGTTTGATGGTCATTTTTCCAAGCAGAACTAAAGTCTATATTTTTATTGGATTATGATATCAACCTTGAATTACATTGTTTATCTTTTCTTGATGTGCACTCAAATTGGATCTCTATAGATATTGAATTGTTGACACATGTTTCTGACTTAGATCTATGTTAAAGAAGGATTAGTATTGATGCTAAACAGATATGTACCTTTTTGGAAAACATAATAAAAAGGCGCCTATAAATATTATCATGTATGTAATTAAATGAAATCAAAGGTATTTTTATGACCCATACTTAAGAAATAGTTGTTTAAGTAAGACAAAATATAGTCATTGTTTATCCTTTTCACTAGTCACAGTCATTGGTCACTTCATATTGTTTAGATCTTAAACTAGAATCAGACTGCCTAGGAGTTATTTTGTTAAAAATAAAATTCACATTTTTTAAGTACAAGAGTAGATTCATCTTAAATTCCAGATTTATTAAGCACTAAAAAGGATCCAAATCCCACAAATTTCTTAATTTTTAAATATTCGTGAATTAAAATGAATCTATACTCATATATGTGTTTTGATGTTTGGTTTTCTTTTAAAAAAAATTGTTGTTGTTTTTACACATCTCCCTCAAAGATGAAAAATACCCCTTGCTTCTCTGAAAACAATGACTATTTTGCTAAAATTTGAATTGTATCACACTTCCCACTTACATTTATTCCCTATTTTAGGAAGTTGGCCCATAAAAAAACATTCACATGTGGGTAATAAAGCATGTTTATTAACTTTAGTTATTAAAATAACCAACATATCTTTACAACAAGCAAAGTAATTCCAATCAAAATTTGGATATGTTGCAGAAGGAAAGGAGGAACGTGTGTCATTTCAGCATTCCATACGGCAGCATGACGATCGAAAATACAAAGTTTGAGTTTCTCTTAAGTTCAAAGAATGTAGTTAAGTTGCAAGTTGATGATCCCAAATTGGTCATTAGATCCACTTTTTCTTACATGATCACTGCATAAGTCCTCTTAAACTTGATAGCACCAATTTTTTTTCTTATATGATCATTGCATAAGTCCTTTGAAACTTGATAGCACCAAAAAAAAAAAAAAATGAAATTGGTAAAGAATTTGGGTATATTTTCCAAGCCAATTAGGATCCTTTGTTCTCTTCACATGCATAACTTCTTCCCCAAACCACACCCACTTTCTTATCCTATTTTACATTATTTTCTAATCCAAGTCCACCAAAGTCATTATCGTCCTATTTATCTATGTCTCGAACAATTTCTTAAAGCTTGAGTTATTTGAGTAATCCGTGTTTGATAGTCATTTGTCTAAGAAGAAGAAAAAATTACCTTTTTTTAGATTATGATATCAACCTTGAATTACATTCTTCGACTTTTCTTGATGTGCACTCAAATTGGATCTTTGTAGACATTGAATTTTCGACACATGTTTCTAACTTAGATCTATGTTAAAGCATGATTAGTATTGATGCTAAACATATATGTAGTTTTTTGGAAAACATAATAAAAAAACACATACAAATATTATCATGTATGTAATTAAATTGAATCAAAGGTGTTTTTATGACTTATAGTTAAGAAATAGTTGTTTATATGAGAGAAAACAGAGTCAATGTTTATCCTTTTCACTAGTTACAATCATTGGTCACTTCAAATTGTTTAGATCTTAAATTGGAATCAGATTTCTTAGGAGTTATATTGTTAAAAATATAATTCACATTTTTTTAAGTATTAGAGTAAATTTATTTTAAATTCCAAATTTATTAAGCATCGAGAAGGATCAGAAAGAAATTGAGATGTAAATCCTACAAATCTATTAATTCTTAAATAATCTTGAGTTAAGATGAATCTATGCTCATATATGTGTATGTATTATGTTTTCTTTTCTTTTTTTAAATTTTTTGTTGTTGTTTTTACACATCTTCCTCTTACTAAGATGTAAAGTACCCCTTACTTCTATGAAATCAATGCCTATTATCTTAAAATTTGAATTGTAGCACACTTACCACTTATGTGTATTGCCTATTTTAGAAAGTCAACTCATAAAAAAATATCTACATGTGGGTACTAAAGCATGTTTATTAACTTTAGTTATTAAAATAACCAACATACCTTTATAACAAGCTATGTGATTCCAATTAAAAGTTGGATATGTTGCAGAAGGAAAGGAAGAACTTGTGTCATTTGGGAATTCCATGTGGCAGTATTATGATTGAAAATAAAAAGTGTGGGTTCCTCTTAAGTTTAGAGAATATAGTTAAGTTACAAGTTGATGAATCTAAAATGGTCATTAGATCCACTTTTTCTTACATGATTGCTGCATAAGTCCTCCCAAACTTGATAGCACCCAAAAATGGAATTGATAAAGAAATTGGGTATATTTTCCAAGACAATTAGAATCCTTTTTTCTCTTAATATGCATAACTTCTTCCCCAAACCACACCCACTTTCTAATCTTACTTTACAATATTTTCTAGTCCAAGTCCACCATATTCATTACCTTATGTTCTCATAATACACAAGTATTTTGGTAGACTTGACAAATAACCAAAACCAAATCATATTAAACATTTTGGGTTTGTGGTTTTAAAGTAGATTTATAATACTTTGTCAAGGAATGCACAAAGCTAGGGATTTGTTTGGATGCATAGGATTGCACCTATTGGTGTTTGTATAACATGAAGAATTCTTGTAACAAGACATTGTTAGGGCCAATAAGAAGGCTTCATGTATGAGTCTATTTACCGCCACAACATCTTTGATGATTGCAAGGAGTGATCCTGAGCAAAAGAATCTTTCCACCTATGTTAGAAATCACATTTGCATTGCAAAATTAAAATAACAAATATGAGGTGAGTCGATGATGTTTAATTAGAAACATCATTATAGAATTGGAACAATATCACACATTTACATGCATAATTCACCATTCAGGTCATCTATTTATACCTGAGAAACTACCAATCTTCCTTAAACAAAGGTTGAGAAGGTCAACGTTCATCACCCAAGGTGGCCCCAAATGGTTAATTTGATCCACATTTCTTGCACCCAATGAACCCTAGTTTGAAAATCTTAAGTTTAAAATCTATTTTTGCACTAGTTAAAGTGATAAAAATGGATCAACATGGTATATAACAATGTTCCAATAAGAGTGGCAGTATCATATTAGTGCACTAGACACACTACACATTCTCTAGCTTAAATTGTGTTTACACATTCCAATACTCAGCATCCATAAACACAACTTGGAGGATTTAGGAGGTGGAGTTATCTCATCACAATGTACCCCGTCCCCCACCACCATAAGAACAATGTCTTGAAGCTCAATCAAATACCAAATTTTAACAAACTTTGTATCGATTAGTGGTTTGGTAAAAATGTCAATGATCTGATCATTTGTTCTACCACAGATAAGAGACACCATATTCTCTTGTACCGATTTCCTGAAACAGTGTGCATGAAGCTCAACATCCTTCATCTTACTATGTGCAACATTATTATGAGCCAATCTTATTGTACTGTGATTTTCAAAATACACTATAGTTTATTCCATGTGACAAAATCCAAGTTTACCCAAGTTGTGAATCCATACTACCTCAGTTCCAACTTTTAATACTCTTATGTATTCAAATTCAATGGTAGATAAGAAAACGCCATGTTGATTCTTACATGAAATAACAATCAAACCATACCCAAAATGTATCACATACCCAAACATGGATTTCCAGTCATTCCCATCACCAACCTAATCAAACTCTCTATATTTGAATAAATAATTCAATCTATTGAAATACTTAATGTCAAGATTATATTTACCTTTGATATGAAACAATCATCCATGTTTTCTTGATATGGATCTCATTCATATCCTACATGAATCTGAAGACCAAACTAACAACAAGCCAATATCAGGTCAACTATGAGTCAAATAAATAAGATTGTCAACAAGTTTTCTATACATAGTAGCATCGACCTTCCAAGAATCATAATCTTTAGTCAATTTAACTCCATACTAATAAGGAGTAGAACATGGATTACAATGTTCTGTCTTCAACCTTTTTAATAGATCCAATGCATACTTAGGCTTGGGGATGAATATACCATCACCCAATTGCATAAATTATATGCCAAGAAAGAAATGAAGCATACCCAAGTTT
>JZKD02S2252588.1:16012-27735 GCA_000966675.3 Picea glauca
CATGTTGAATGGTTGCAGCAGTCTTTGACTTCCCTTTGTTGTTGTTGCCAAACTTTTTGGGTCTTCTTTCAGGATGAAGTTTCCAACAATGGTCTTCATCATGGCCATCTTTTGAGCAATGTTTACGTGTGAATTTTTCTCCCTCTTTCTTAACAACAACATTCTTTTTTCCATTTCCCTTGAACTTCTTATTTCCTTTGTCTCCATGGCTAAAAGGCTTCTTGTTACCCTCATGATAGTCGTTCCTTCCTCTTGCTTCCAAATGAGTAGCCTCAACACAAACTTCATCTAGATTTGAAGGATTAAACATGAGTATAGTATGTCTCAAATAACTATGCAAAGCTCCAATGTATTTGAGTAAAGTTTCTTGAGAAGACAAATCTACTCCCAAAACCAAAGCTCTTCTCCTAAAATCTTGAGTAAAGCTTTGTACATTCTGTCCTTTAGCTTGTCTAAAATTTTGCCAATCCATAGTAGCCTTTTGCTTATATGCCAATGGGTAGAATTGTCTTTTAATTGCAACAATAAAATCATTCCAAGAGGTTAAAATTTTACCATGCTTATTCATGTCCTCCTAAGTCTTGGATTCCCACCAAATGAGTGCTGCACTATCCAATCTTAAAGAAGCAAGCTGAATTTTCGTTTCATCATCTTGAATTTTTTGTATCCTACAATATACCTCAATCTGACGTATCCAATTATCTAATTTCTCAGCATTAACTTCTCCATTATATATTGGCAATTCAAATTTAATATCAAGCTTTAATGAAGGAATATGCGAAGGAGTTTTACCATGTCCCATCGAAGAATTCAGAAGAGGTCTTGAACTAGTAGAAGAAGAAGAAGAAGAACAAGATGGAGGAGAGGGTGGTGGAGAAGCACCATTCCCTCCATTTCCATTTCGATTTTTATCACCACTCTCTCCCTTATGCTTTGAAGGGTTGGAGCCTTCACCTTGCAACCTTGTATTCCTTTCTATCAAGATCTTCATCATCTCTCTCATTTCCATGGCAGCCTTTCTGAGATCTTCATCTTTTGCAGGAACATGTTCATGACTCTCTTCATGAGCCATACTTGGTGAATGCCTCCTTGAAACTTGCAGTGATGGTATATGCTTCCTCCTTTAAGGATGAGAACTTGGCTCTACAAGTTGACCTTCTCCTCTTGTGATTTTCAACCTTGTGAGCATCAGAAAACAAAACACTTGCAAATAATCAAGACTTCAAAAACCTATGCTCCGATACCAACTTGATCTAAAAATGAAGAAGACTTATAATCTTGAAATTATTTGCAAGTGAAATTTTATGTGTTAAAAGAAAATGGATAAACTTTGCAACACATCATTAATAGGATTTACTCATTCAAGATGCATATAAACAATAGCATAATCAATGAACAAAAAACACATAACATAGCAAATGATAAAGGAGTTCACCCCTCTCTTGGGCTACATCTCTTGGTCCAGCTTCCAATGGATCATTTGTATTATTTTCTCAAAGTTCTCAAAAGTGTGCTTTACAATGCTCAAAATGACCAATAGACTGCTCCAATGGCTTTAGAACGTCCAAAAACCCCTAGCTGGACTTTTTCGGCACCTCGTTTTGCCAAAAAATGAAGAAGATAGGCTTCCTTGAAGCCTCCCCTTCAATCTTGCTATCTCTGCATCTACAAAATGCACTTCCTCTGGCTCAACCTAGCCCACACGCAACTTATAGCATAAAAACCTGGAACTGGGTGCAACCGCAACACCATTCCAAACTGTCGAACTGTTTACGCGTTGGCCCTAACTACCAAGGCTCGTGGGCACATGGCAGTCATACGACTGTGCGCCAACACGCAATAAAGCTAATGTTTAGCAACCGTCGGAACCATATGTCAAACTCGCGCACATTGGTAGTGGTCACATGGTATGCTAAACCACACACAATAAAAAACGGTTATAATGTATGGTTACGGTGGTAACCACCGTAGCACTGGTCGCATACAATACAATACAGGACCATGGGCCGGGGCTTAGCCCCGACCCACCCCATGCCCACATGCATATTATAACAAGGTTAAATATAATGCTTGAAACATATATAACAAGGAACATGCACGAGCGCGCTGGTTGTGCAGCCTTTCCCAAAGCTTTACCCTGCCCGGAGGTCACAGGGTCGACTCCTGCTGAGTGCAAAGGTTTTAACAAATAAACAACTGACACGTGGCAGCCTATGATTGGGCCACATGTCGCATTCCCATTCACTGCAAATAAAACACATCATATGCCAACTGCCCAATAACTATCTACCATGTCAGCGTACAGCCTGCCACGTCATCGTCCATACAGATTGTACGAACTTGTACAGTCAGCATCCCTTTTTTGCCTGTTTGCCATTTTGAACAGAATGTGCTATCTCTCACTCCCGATGTTTGTTTGAAACCAAACGAGTTGCGTTGGGTTCACAATGACGAGGCCTACGCTCTCATTCGATTTGAAGTGATTCTGAGCACTTTGAATTTTTGAGCAAAATTTGATCCCCTGATCACACTGATTGTTTGTCAGCCTTGGGATAGAATAAGTAGTGGAGTTTTCTTGCACCAAAATATTCCCAACAAGAACATAGTCCCATTCCTAGAACACATGCACACTAAAGTGTGTGTGCATTCTAGGAATGTGTGCATGTTCCTACTAAGAACAAACAATCAACAACTACAACTCAATCAAGTCACAACAGTGTGTGTGTACTCTTAATGCTATAGAGATAGCATATATTATAGACCAAGCATATTTATGAATGAAAATGTATAGGGGTATGGGGACAAATTAGGAATAAAGGGTTAGGATTGAAAGTGTTTTCAATGATAGATCAATGGTTAGAGAACCAAGATGTGGGTGATGTGGGTGCAAGGGTTTTACAAAAGGTATACGCATAGTGCACTCATGGCTCAAGGGTAGAGGGGGTTAAGGGTTGAGTACAATTTATTTCTAGGATTAGATGGAGCTAGGGGTTTTTGCTAAGGTTTAAGCTATTATTAGGTTTATTTTCAATTTACTAGATAACGATAGCATATGTAGGATCACTGAGAGAAACACAATCACAAGATACACAATATTTATCCTAGGAAACCCTTATGGGGGAGAAAACCCAGGAAAAACTTCCTTAATACAGATAGACAATACAATGCCAAGACAATAAACCAAAACACTAAAGAATATCCAACATTGAGAAATGTGCCTCTCTCTTCCTTCTTCTCCCAACTGCAGCTACCGAACTTTCACACTGGATGACCGAATGAGTGAGTGAGATAATGCAGCACTGAATTTCTTTATTTATAGAAACTGGCAAGTGATGAAAAGGTATCTCTTCACTAGGAAGGGCTGATTTTTCTTGTTAGTGGTTAAAACCACTTTGTTTATAATGGGGGGCGACTTCTCAATTTGCATATTATGTTTAGGGTTTGACCAATCCATAAAAGGGGATTTGGTCAATTACAATGCCTGACATGATCAATCCACAAAAGGGGATTGATCTATTTGTAGATTGATATAATGAATAATAACACAACAATAAATAGAATACTCTTTGCAGTTACAATATCTAAACACTCCCCCTTAACAAGAAGGGTATTCTACAACATCATCAGGAGAGAGAGAGGGAAGCAACATCAACAACATATAGAACACTGACTGGAATATCTATAAATCATCAAAAGTTTTTTTTATTTATCATCATTATAATCATCCACAACAGGGAGTTGGAATGGCATCATGATCGTCTGTATCAACATGGATTATTATAAAACTAATACATCATCATCATCAATAACAGCACAAGGCTGATACAACATCAACAACAACAACATCACAGCATGAAGGCTGGAGAATCACCAACATCAACATCATAGCATGAAGGTTGGAGCATCATCAACATCAACACTATGCTACAAATTTTCAGTGCGAAGTTGGAATCTCAACAACATCAATACAAAGATGGAAATCATCAACACGAAGTTGTCATCTCAACAACTTTAGCATGAAGCTGGAAATATTTAGCACATAGCTAGAAATATTCAGCATGAGGATGACATCACAACAACAACAGCATGAAGTTGGAAATCTTCAGCACGAGGCTAGCATCACAACAAAATCAACACGAAGCTGAAAATCTTTAGCACAAAGCTGACATCACAACAAAATTAGCATGAAGCTGGAAATATTTAAGACAAGGTTGGAATGACCACTACTGCTCTTTTCAAGGGAGGTTCTTTCGAACTACACCAAGCTTATCTCAAAAGTTCTCAAACTTTACACAAAACAAAGGCTTGGTCAACACATCTAGAACTTTTTCATTTGTGCTAACATACTAGAGCTTTATGGCTCCTCTTTGCACCATATAAAGGATGTAATGATATCATATTTCTATGTGTTTTGACTTGTCATGGAACACATGGTTCTCCGTCATCTTTATAAAACTTTTTTTATCACATAGAATCACGGTTGCTTCCATCTCTAGATCGAACAGACCTATCAAAAACATCCAAAGCCATATGGCTTCACAATTGGCATAATATCCAGCAATATATTTTTCTTCTGTTGTGTTGAGAGGAATACTTGATTGCCTCGTACTCTACCATGAGATAATGGCTGACCCCAGAATGAAACAACATCATGAAGTTCTCTTTCTGTCATATATACTTCCAACCCAATCTCAATCGGTATAACCAAACAGTCTAAATTCATGATCTCCATTATAACTGAGACCAGAATCTAATGTACCCTAAAGGTACCTCATCACATGTTTTGCAGAAACTAGGTGAACACATCTGGGCTCTACCAGAAATTGACTCAAGGTGTTCATAGAAAAACATACATCTGGTCTGGTGTTTGTGAGATACATCAATGATCCAATGATCTGTTTGTACAACAGAACATCAATCAATTCTAACGAAGTTTCAACTAGGAGATTCAACTTTGTTTCCATAGGTGTATTCATGGATTTTCACTCCAACATATAAAACCTCTTCAATATTTCAACTGCATACTTCCTTTGGTTAAGGAAGATCTTCTATGGGGTCTGCCAGACCTCAAGACCTAATAAATAGTGCATTGAGCCAAGATCTTTCATCTCAAATTTGGCAGAAAGCTTCTTCTTACACTCAGTGATGAGATTTTCTTCTCCTGTTAGAAATAATTCATCCACATACAACAAAAATATAATAGGATCATCATTCAAAACCTTTAAGTAAAGTTTAGAATCTTCTTTACTCTTGGTAAAGGCCAAGCTCATTAGGAAATTGTCAATTCTTCCATACCAAGATCTAGGAGCTTGTTTCAATACATACATAGCCTTCTTCAATCTGCATACACGAGTCTTTATGTCTTCAACTTCAAACCCTTGAGTTTTTTCTATATACACTTCCTCTTCTATGACACCATTTAAGTAATGTGTTTTCATGTCCACCTGGTGTAACTTTCATTTCATCTTAGTTGCAAGGGATATGATGGTTTTGATTGAAGTGTATATGGGTATAGGACAAAAAATATCCTCATAGTCAATTCCTTCCTTTTGAGAAAAGCCACGAGCAACAAAACTTTCTTTATATTTCTCAATACTTCCATTAGCAACATGTTTTATCTTATATAGCCATTTGGAAGATACCACATCCTTGCTCTTTAGTCTGGGAACTATTTACCATACATCATTCTTTATAATGGATTGGTATTCTTCTATCATGGCATCTTCCCATTATTTCTTATGAATGGTTTCTTCAAAGAAAGTAGTATCCTTCTCTAAGAGATCACACATCAGAGCCATATAACTGGAGAATGGCTTTGGTTTCTTGACTTGTCTCATGGTTCCTTCGGGGGAACCATTCTTCTCTCCATATTCAATAAGTTCCCTTTGCCAGGCTGGCTTTCTCTTTTGGGAGATTGTCATATGGGGAGGTTCTTGAGATTCTATTATGTCATGATCTTCTATAATCTCCTCTTGAGGGGAATTTATGACTTCCCTCACTGGTTCTGCAACTCTAGGAGCCACATGTTCTTGTTCATATACTTCTTCAAGATGACATATTCTTGATTTCTTGAGTGTTGCATCTTCATAAAAGGTTACATCTTTGTTGATCTCAATATGATGGTAACTTGGTATGTATATTATGAAGGAAACCTAGTATGTATATTATGAAGGCCTTGAAGACCTCATAGTATCCAACAAATATTCCCTTCTTTCCTAAATGGTCCATATTGGTTCTCTTTTCTTTTGGAACATGTACATATCTAGGACAACCAAATATTTTGAGATGGCTTAATTCTGGCTTCTTTCTGGAGAACATCTTTTCATGGATCTTGAACCCAAGTGCACTATGGGATAATATGTTATGTACATACACTGTTGTTCTTGATGCTTCTTCCCATAAGTGAATTGGAATATCTTGATCATGGATCATGGTCTTCACTTCTTCCATTATAGTCTTGTTGTTTCTTTTTGCTACACCATTTTGTTGAAGATAGTAGGGTGTGGTGAGCTCCCTCTTGATCCAAAAATATTTGCAAAAGTTTGCAAACTCTTTTGAGGTGTATTCTCCTCCATTATCTGACCTGAGTATCTTGATATTTATTTTAGAGAGATTCTCTATAAAGGATTTGAATTCCTTGAATTTACTGAACACTTCATCTTTTGATTTCAAAAAATAAACTCATGTTTTGCAAGAATAGTCATCAATAAAAGACACATAGTATACATACCCACTGATGGAGGTTGATGGAATTGGGACACATACATTTGATTTAATGAGCTCTAGGACTCCTTCTACTTTGTTGTCTCTCTTTAGGAAAGGTTTCTTGATGTTCTTTCCTTGTGCACATCTGTTGCACATGCTTTCATGGTCAAACTTGAATTATGGTAGACCTGTGACTGCCTTGATTACAGATGGTAATGAATTGTATTTAATTTGAGATCATATCTTATGCTAAAGTTCACATGGATTCTCAACGGAATGAGTCAAGGTTTCTTCTGAGTGAGCTTTTAGCTTATACAAGCCAACTTCTTCTTTTCTAATAACAATTGCTTCTTCCATGGTTTTTCCTTTGGGCCACATAAGAAATTCTCCATCTATGAAAGCAACTCTAAACCCTTTCTTATCTAAATCTGAGATATAAAGTAATTTCTTTTCCAAATATGAGATATAGTACATCCTTCATCATCATTGGGGTTCATGAATCAAGTTTGTAATTTGACTCTCCTACTCCTTTGATAGGGTTTTGATAATCGTCTCCAAGTGTAACTTTCTGGGGAAGGTTCTTTTTTGTAAGGCAAGAGAGAATGTCTCTTTGACCTGTCATGTGCTTGGAAGCACCACTATCTATGAGCTAAGTCTCCTTACCAAGTGAAACTGATCCTTAGAGGGAAGAGATTAAGATATAGTCTTCAATATGTTCTTTTATCATCTTTGTGGGTGGATCTTCATCTTCAATTGTGTGGGCATGGTGCCTCTTGTTTCTCTTATAGTATTCTTCTCTTCTAGATGGAAAAGTTTTAGCAATATGTCCCATCTTTTCACAATGGTAACATTGGTAGGATGAGAAATCTTTTTCTCTTCTTTGACCTTTCTGAAACTTCTGTAATCTCTTTGGAGGGTGAGATTCTTTATGTATGAATTTGTTTGGGGGGTGAGACTCTTTATGTTGATGAGTTTATTTATGGAAGTAAGACCTATTCCTTCCTCCTTTAGTATGATAAGATAGGGCTTGATCTTCATATCTTGATATTATTGCTTCTTGTTTAGCCACTCTTGCTTCTTCTTGAACACATTCTTCCCAAAGACTGTCAAAGTGTAGTTTCTCCTTTCTAGCACAAATAGTTTGGATGAATGCATCACAAGGTCTTGTGATACCATTAAGGGCTATCATTATGAATTATTATTCATATAGAGTATCACAAATTTCTTCTATATGTTCCATGAATTGTGATATTCTAGACAAATACTCTTGAAATGTTTCTCATTTCTGGATCCTTGTACTTTTGAGTTGAGTTCTCGGATTCATCTTTCGGGTGATGTTCTTTTCTTCATAAATTCTGGTCAGGGAATCAAACATTTATTTTGGAGTTTTCTTTGAGGCCACTTGAGGAATAAAGTGATATTTAATAGAATATGCAATGATAATTTTGTCCCTAACTATGTCCTTTTGGTGTTTTCCTTTAGCTACAACATCGATAGGTTCTAGTATATCTTCTTTAATGAATCTTGCTAGGTCATTATCTTCAAGAATGAGTGAAATCATATACTGCTAGGTATGGAAGTTTTACACACCTTCTATCTTGTCAACAAGCTTAGTTCTTGCAGACATCTTTACCTCGAGCTAGGAAAATGACCAAAAATTTAAAATCATTAGAATTTAATTTCAAACTTACTAGGAGGTGTGCTTGGCTGAGGCGGGTATCCTAGTGCAGTTAGATTACAAAAAATCCAAAATTACCCCCTTCAAACTGGACCAACGGCATTCTAGACTGGTACTTTTGGTATTGGTTCTAGTTTCTTGGTACTTTTGGTTTTCTGGTACTATTCAAAAATAGAGTTTGACTTTCTAGAGTCTCTGACCACTGAAAAGGTGCACTCAAGGTTCCAAAGAGTTACCTAGGCTAGGGCACACTTTTCTAGATGGTTTTTGAAGAGATACACCAGCATATAATGGAGTAAATAATAAAATAACAATGAACACTCATCTCAACCTTTCTCATTACCAAAGAATGAATTTATACAATGAGAGAAGATGTTACGTGAAATCATCTTCTCCTACAATATCTCAACAATCTCCCCTGTATTCACTCCATGAATCTCTCAAATATATTTCCTCACCTTACTTATACTTTCTAGACATAACAAATAACAATAATATTAAAAAAAATTACATCTAGAATATGATAAATGAATCATTATTCCAACATTTCTCCTCCATAATGATCATTTGCAAATATTCCAATATCATCTCTGAATTTGCAAAACTTTTCCTTTGATAGTTCTTTGGTGAAAATATCAGCTACTTGTTCTTATGTTCTGCAATAACTAATCTCGACAACACCTTGTTGAACCAAATCTCGAACAAAATGATACTGGATATCAATATGCTTAGTCTTATTATGAAACACTGGATTTTTGGTCATCTGAATAGAATTTTGATTATCACATATTGATGGAATAGGTTGTTCTTGTTTCTCATGAAGATCCTCCAAAATTCTTTTCAACCAAACAGCTTCACATGAAGTTGTCACTACTACTTTATACTCTGCTTCTCCTGTGGAGAGAGAAACAGAAGGCTGCTTTTTAGTGCTCCAAGCAACTGTTGTTGAACCCATGTTGAATGAATATCTTGAAGTTGATTTCATGTCATCCATACAAACTACCCAATCTGAATCTGTATAACGAATAAGCTTGAAATATTTTGTAGATCTCTATATCAAACTATAACCAATTGTACCACGTATATATCTCAAAACCCTCTTATATTATTTCCAATGTATTTCCTTTGGGTTTGACATGAATTTAGATGCCATACTAACTGCAAAAGATATATCTATTCGAATTGTATTTAAGTAGATGAAACTTCCAACCAATTGACAATACAAAGTAATATCAACTGATTTGGAGTCATCATGTTTGTATAACTTCGACCTAACTTCCAAAGGACTTGTTGCTAGCTTGCAACTCATCATTCTAAACTTCTTCAAAATATCCAAGGTATACTTTCCTTCTAACATCAAAATACCATCTTCTTTCTTCTTGTAGTGTACCTTTTCACTACCGAGGTTTCCAAACCTCTCAGTTACCATTCTATACATGGATTTTTACATAATTCGTACAGACATTATAAGCTCATGCATTTAATCAATTAAACACACTTAAATCTCAGAGTAAAATATATAAGTTGCTGCTACAATTAAACAAGCCATAGCATTCAAGAGTAATTCATTTACACGGCGGAAAACATGATACATAAACAAAACGGTCATGCACAACATGATTAAAGCATAATTCAAATACTTATCTTTTAACAGCTATAGAAATCACCGACCAAGTGCAGGCCTTCCACGAACCTCCCAGCCTTAGACCACATTGTTCATCAGCTCAACAGTGGGTCACCCCCGAGCTAGGACCGAGCTCTACCCCAAGGCAAGGAATCCAGACTCAGGCTGAGGTTACAAGGAATTCAGTCATACACAACCACCAGGAAGAAAGCTCTCCCAGGAATCTCCCATGCTCACTGCCCACAGACCCTCATTCCCCACATGCCTGTTCCACCCTAGGAGAGTGCACGTTCTTTGTCACCTGGACAGTCCTTCGGCTTCCAGTCTCCCTTACCTTGGGTTATAGGAACAGACCAGACCGGAAGTCTCCGGGCTCTATGGAAGCTACAGGGTTCCTTCCAGGAGTTCTCTCCTCCCTCTGCGCACTCTCTCACCTGGAGAGAGTCGCTCATAGACAAACAAGCCTCACACAGTCCAGCACTGCATGGTCACAACAACCCACAGGGAAAACAGACACAAACTTCCCAAACCTGTTCAACAGTCACAGGATGATCTCACGGTCCTGATTTCGGAACAAAGACTCCACGCACAGACTAGCTCAGCTACCCCGAATAACAAAGATCCTTCTGCTTAAATTCAGCATAGGCTTCCTATTCAGGGAATGTGCACATGGGTTTTCTCAGAGACAGACACAGACTCCACAGCTCTGGACCAGGGGTGTACACGGATTCTTAAGGACAAACACAGGCTTTCTTTTTCTGTATCATAATTACAGGAGGGTCTCTTACAGACTGGCTTCCCTTGATCCCCCTTAGGACAGTCAGATCAAATGGATGAGAACCCCCCCTCATGTCTTACTTCGTCTGTTTTATTTGCATGCAGGGTTGACACTTGTCACCCTGGGAACTGCAAGTGTTCCATCCATACGCCTTCCTCCCACCACTTGGGAAATCACGTGTCCTTCGAAAAGGACTTAAGATAAAACCATATGATGCACATATCTTTTTGAAACAATAATAAAATATTAATTCTAGGTTTAATCCCCTAGGCTTAGCCCCTAGACTCATCACTTAGCCCCTTTCCCACCTTCCATCCCCTGGTTCCTTGCCCACTCTGTGGACGCTCAATCCCCCATCACTCATTCATCGTGGTTGGTCTACACCTGGCAGTGTTTATATTTTATTGATTATTCTGCATACATACAAGTACAACAACAGGCTCCTGGCCTTCAAACACTTAGGCTTCCTGGCCTAACAAACACATAAGCCTTCCAGCTTATACAAAACTTGGCTCACTAGCCTATAGAATACATTTACAATTCATTGCATATATCATGGTCTGTAATGGGGCTTGGCCTTGGGGACACTACAATCCCCCTCCCCTTATTTTTGCACTGTCCTCAGTGCAACTTACACTACCTCTGTGTGTCCTTCAAAATTTTCAAAAAGATGTGGGTGCTCTACCCGCATAACTTCTTCATGCTTCTATGTCATGTCTTCAGGACCGTACCAAGTCCACTGGACCTTTACAAGACCTATAGCTCGATTCTGAAGCTGCTTGTTTTTCCTCTCCAATATGTGCACAGGATGCACTTGCAGGAGACCTTCTGGTTCCACCTGAATCATAGTCCAATCGATAACATGATTAGCATCAGGTACATATTTCTTAAGTAGTGAAACATGAAACACATTATGTACAGTCATAGATGCAGGTAAT
>JZKD02S2252588.1:72395-86336 GCA_000966675.3 Picea glauca
TGCCACAAACCTGAAATTGAACTTCTCAACACTACCAGATTTTGTGGAGCCACATGGAACTTAATATTGACTTTCCCTACACCTTTGACACTATGTACCACATTTTTTTCTTCATGAAGAAGGTGTACTTAAGCCTCCTTAGAGCTGGAAGGTTTTGAATCTATGATATTTCTCATTAAAGCTCTAATCTGTCTAAATGTGTTGCTAGGAGCCTTAACATACTCTTGAGAACCTCTGAATATCTCAGTGAAGCATCAAGGTATTTCGATATCAATTTAACATAGTAAATGAAATGGATTTATATACTTTGGCAAGTCCCGTCATAGCGAGAGTTTGGAACTTCTTTGAACGGGTGTCTTAAACAAGATCGGTGCTCAATTGAAACTTGGTTTTGGAACCTAATTTAAAGAGCCTATCGATAGAATAAACAAGCTCGCATTTGCACATTAGGAAAAAAAATGCATGAAAACATCAAGAAGACATAATTTTTTTCTTGGAGATTGGAATTGAACAAGAATACATTCATTTGAAAGCTCTCGAGGAGAAGAATTAATTTTTTTCTTGGAGATTGGAATTGAACAAGAATACATTCATTTGAAAGCTCTCGAGGAGAAGAATTTCAGTATGAGCTCAGAATTGGCATCCAAGTTGAATTGAGGAAAACAAAATTTAGTACCTTGTATTCTGAATTATGGATATGGATAGATCGGAGTGGGTATGTTGCAATACTCATAACCTCTTGGCTAGGTAAGGCAAGATGTGGAATTGAAAGTGGGGATTGGATACCCTTTTGATAGGTAAGAGAAGATGAAGAATTGAAGGTGAATAAGCAATCCAGATTCAAGATCTTCATCTAACAAAACTTTTTTGATGAAGTGCTTGCATATTTTTCTACATTGGATGTATGTGTAGTCATTTTGGGAAGCCCGTAGTTATATGTGAGAGATGACATATTTCAGGAGGAGAAAAAAAAATTAGGCTAGTCAATGATGGAAAGGTATATGCCATAAATTCACACTAGGACAAAGCCAAACTCTTTTTCATTGTGCTATTATGAAGAAGTTTGTCTCCCTAATTTTGAGAGAATGAAAACAACAAAGAGTAGGCAACACGTTGGAGATGAAGGAACCCTTGAAAGGATGTAGTGGCAAGTAGTGCCAACAATTACAACAATTGATTGAAGAATTTTACTCAAGTGAGAGGTTGAGCATGAGATTTAGCTGTTTTCGAAATCACCATTAACTAACATTGGGTTGTATAGGAAAGTCCACCATTGAAGAAAATGAAGTGAAAAATTAGTTGTAAGGGAGTTAACCTAGTTTGCTCCCTCATGGAGCCAAAGAAAATCAGAAGTTGGAGATGTGCATTCACTATTGTACCCTCAACAAAATCACTATCAAAAATAGATATCGTCTACTAAGGATTGATGTCTTGTCAGACCAACTGCAACAAGCCATTCAATTCTTCACCAAACTAGAGTATCAAAGAGGAAAATGCGTGGAAGACACAAGACAATATTTATAACTTTTCTATGATGGAATGTGGAGAACCAACCAGAAAAATAGCATAACCTGAGTAACAGAAAATGAATGAATCAATTTCCCCACAAAAAAAGGAATTCTTCCTCCATCTATGTGATGTAGAGTGAGCTAGCAAGGAAGTAATGGAAGCTAAATTCCAATGAGAGTGGATAAAAGAAAAAAAACTCTTAAATGGAAATGGAATGAATGCAACTACTAGAATTGCTTTGCACCGATTATGGTGGAAGAGTGGAGATGACTAAGGCTCATATAATTATAGCTTCAAAATATTTAAGTAATTAATCAATTATAAGAGAAAATTAAATTTATGACTTGGGAGCTCTGCAACTAGGTAAAGGGTTTAGGGTTTTTCAGCCACACTGCACCGCATTGCCAGAACTCTTGCCCCGCTGGGGCTCATGTCTCGGAAGGAAGGAGGGCCGATCAACGCCTCTTACAGCCAGGCCACAACGAATGGAAGTTCTAGAGAAGGTTTAAGATGAACGACGTTTGAGCCCCCACTAGATCTACACTCAAAACTTCTCGCGGAAGGAACCTTCAAGGATCGGGAGATGGATATTGATCCAAAGAACGCGACTATCCCGACTATAGCGTCAACTCCATGGATGCTAGGCAAATGCATCCCATAAGCACCACAGGCCCCGAAGTATATCATTAGCTCATCACGCATAGAAGAGAAAAAGCAATATATGAGAGACTATGCCCTAGTACGAAAATTCCTAGGGCTTTGGCCTTCAAAGCGTGATTTGATCAAATGGATACAATATTGGTGGAAGCCAAAAGGACACTATGAACTACAACTGGGCTCCAAGGGCTTCTTCACAATCATATTGCACAACCTCAACGACCGCAATTGCATCTTTGATGGAGGGCCTTATTTCTATAGCTCAGCAGGGCTCTTCTTAAGATTCTGGACCGAGAAGTTCAGCCCTGAAAAGGAAGATTTTTCCCATGCACCTGTATGGATTAGACTGTACTCTCTCCCCCAGGAATTCTAGTTGGAAGAGGTCTTGGCCGGCATAGGAAATACCATGAATATATGTCAAGTCTTTAGAAGCCACCAAGCAAAGGCGTTACACCTCTTATGAGTGCATCTGTGTGTACCTGAACATAGCCAAGCTGCTACCGGCCTCCATAATTCTTGAATATCATGACGAGGATTGGAACCAAGCCATTGACTATGAACACATTCCGTTCAGATGCAGGAAATGCCACGAACACGGTCATCTCTTCAGAGAGTGCCCCCTCAATGTTGTTCACAAAGAAGGGAACCCATAAAGTGGCAAAGACAAGGGCAACTTCGCTCAACCAGCAGGAAAAAGAAGACAAGGAGGGTGAAAACAGCCAGCCCAAGTAAGTAAGGATCCTTCCATGAATCAGCTCACCCACCCCTAAACACTGAGGTGGACCAGTAGGACTTTTTGGAGACAGAGGACAGTGATGCTGAAATGGAGCTAGAAGAGCAAGAACTAGCTGGGGTGGATCTGGAGCACCTCAAACATGCCTACAGGAATCAAAAACTATACACCATACCTAGGGATCAATTAAGGAAAGTGCACAAGGTCTTTCTTAACTCCTCCACCCGTTCCACAGATCGATCTCGCAAGGGCCTGGGAATACAGGGCAGTCAGTCAAAAACTCAGAGGAAAACTCAAAAAGATGAAAAGAAAAGAGATAGTAAGTCCACCAACAAGCTTATACAAGAAATAGGCAACTTCATGGTAAACTTAGGGCAAATCCACCTTATCTCGGATAGCTTTCCTCCTCTCCCCACCCCCCCAATCATCATGAAGATTATCTCATGGAATATCAGAGGCCTCAATGGACGTAGCAAGCAAAAAATGCTATGAGATCTGATCTTTGCGGAAAATCCAGACATAGTATTATTACAAGAAAGAAAGTGTACAACCGAAGACATTGATAGGCTACTCCCATACTATTGGAAGCAAGGGGAAGCAACTTCAACCACATCCATAGGCACAGCTGGAGGACTGGCCATCCTATGGAACACCAACTCATTGCTGCTGGAAAATTTTGTCACTACCAAGTGGTCCATCACTGCGGATTATAGGCTTATTGGTTCTAACAAGCCAGGACACCTGACCACTGTCTATGGCCTGACCAACCCAAGGGATAAGCAAGCCTTTCTCAAAAAATTGGAATAACTATCCAATCTGACTAGGCATAACAGATGGATTATGTGTGGAGATTTTAATCTCATACGTAGTCTGGAGGAGAAAAAAGGGGGATCAAGACGCCTAGATCAGGATTCCAATGACTTCAACAGCCTCATAGACAACCTCAACCTTATCGACCTGGAAGCCATCAATGGAAATTATACTTGGACAAACAGAAGAACCGCATCACACCAAATAGCCTGCAAACTAGATCGTGTCCACATCTCTGACTCCCTCATGCTAGAAGGAACAACTCTAGAAGCTAGTATTATGAATATCCCTGGTTCGGATCACTGGCCTATCCAGCTATGGTTGGATGTGCCAGCCACTCCAGGGAAGAAACCCTTCAGGTTTGAATAGTGTTGTCTCAACCATCCAGATTTCCAAGCAAAGATCCAGGATTGGTGGAGGGAGGCAGAGGTCCCCCATGGCTCCAAGATGTACATATTTTAGCAAAAGTTAAAGAACCTCAAACAAATTCTCAAACTCTGGAATAAGCAAACCTTTGGCAACATCTTCGACTCCCAAAAGCAGCTATCAGAACAAATGGGCGAGATTCAAAATCAGATCCAGATGTAAGGGTTAATGAACGAGCTTAAATCCCAGGAAGAAAAACTAAATCAACAGATGGAGGCTAGAAAAGGACAAGAAGAGATTTTATGGAAACAAAAATCATGCATCCAATGGCTCAAGGAGGGGGACCGAAACACCAAATTCTTTCACATAACTGTCATCCACAAACGTCATACTAATAGAATTATGCACTTAACCTCTGCTAATGGGGAGGCCATTCATTCCCATGAAGACTTGGAGACGACTCTGATCGACTATTACAAGGATCTCCTCATGGAACCATTCCTGGATAGATCTGAGGCCATAGCTAAGGTCACGCAACATGTGCCCTCTCTTGTTATGCTGGAGAAAAACTCAGCCCTGCTCAGGCCCATTACAATTGAGGTGGTGGATCAAGCACTTCAGGACACCCCCAAATGCAAGGCACCTAGACCCGATGGCTTCACCAGCGATTTTTTCCACCATTGTTGGCTGTTAATCAGGGTAGAGGTATGGAAAATTATTGAGGACTCTCGGTCCACAGGACAAGTCCTACAGGCTCTCAACGTGACTTTCCTCACCCTCATTCCGAAAGAGGGGCAGGCTCACCATCCTAAACAGTTCAGACCCATATCCCTCTGCAATGTCATCTATAAACTTCTAACAAAAGTGATCGCTCGAAGACTCAAGCCCATCCTACCAACTATCATTTCTCTAAAGCAATTGGGTTATGTTGAAGGCAGACAAATCCTGAATAGCGTCATCCTAGCTCATGAAGTGATCAACTCCTTGCAGAAGACCAAAACGCCAGGTATGCTCCTTAAACTAGACCTCTCTAAAGCCTTCGATAAAAAAAGTTGGGACTACATGTGGGAAATGCTCTTTGCCTTTGCCTTTGATAAGCTCCGGGTGACGTGGATCATGAATCTAACCTCCTCGGCTTTTTTTCCCATTCTTATCAATGGTGTTCCCTCTCAACCCTTCTCCCCTTCTAGAGGAATCAAACAGGGAGACCCCCTATCCCCATTCCTCTTCATCATTATGGCCGAAGGACTTAGCTGCTCTATTCACTCAGCTATTGCAAGCAATCTTCTGACAGGCCTCCCTTTGCATGGCATATCCCCCCCTATATTGCATAGTCAATTTGTGGATGACACGCTTTTGATGGGTACCACAACTGTCCACGAAGCAAACTCCCTCCTCTCGGTCCTCCAAACCTTCTCTGAAGCCTCGGGTTTGGACTGTAACAAAGATAAATCCCAAATCTTTTTCTTCAATACGCCCCCTCCGATTCAACGCTATATCTCTGATATCTTAGGATTCATCAGAAGCTCCCTTCCATCCAAATACCTTGGCATCCCCTGATTGATAATGTCCTCAGAAACTACTCTTGGGAACATATCCTGTCCTCTTTTACCAAGAGGCTTTCTTCCTGGACCCTCAGATTTCTAAACCTTCCTAGTCGTCTCATTCTCCTCTGAGCTGTTCTTCAGGCCCTTCCCATCTACACCTTCTCGGCGCTTGCTGCTCCAAAGTTTGTCCTCACAACCATTAAAATCTTACAAAGGAATTTCATCTGGCAAGGCCTCAACACAGGGAAGAAAATAACGCTTATTAGTTGGGACAAACTCTGCCAACCCAAAGCACAAGGGGACCTTGGATTACGGGACCCCTTCATCATGAACAAAGTTCTAAGCGCCAAAATATGGTGGCGATGGCTTAAAAATCCCAAGGATCTCTGGGCACAACTCTGGAGGAAGAAATATGCACCAGATGTAGCGGAAAAGAACTTAATACGGTTGAATGGGGACAATCTAGGATCCTTAATCTGGGCAGCGGCTGAGTAGAACAGACAGCTAGTTACTCAGCATGCTTTCTCGGAAACTAGAAATGGAAAAATGACCCTTTTTTGGAAAGATTCCTAGCAGCAATGGCCAATTTTGGACCATGAGGATTGGGCTGGGTATTTTAGTACCCAAGATACACTTGCGGGCCTGACAAAAGTAGTTGATTACTGGTAGGACAATCCCCCTGAAAACACCTGGCGATGTTGGCACCTTCACAGGGAACGCATGAACCTAGAAGCACACGTGGATCTGGGACCCTTGCAGAATGAAATGTCCAAAAGGAAAATCCCCAAGCTCGCAGGAGAGGATATCCTCTGATGGGGATACTTGCCACGGGGCACCTATAGCACACAGGAAGCCTATCAAGTCAAAACTCAAATAGACCCTCCACCTGCAAGGAAAATATGGAGCAAAATCTGAAATCTTAAACACTAGCCTAAAATTACCCTCTTCCTCTAGCTCGTATCCCACTCGACCATTCTAACCTGGGATAACCTCTCAAAAAGAGGTTTTGTTGGGCCTTCTATATGTATGCTTTGTGGAGAGGCAGACGAAACCATGAATCATCTCCTCAATTCCTGCCCTTATACAACTCAAATTTGGGATCAAGCTGCACTTATCATGCGTACCTCAGACCGTGAAAGAGATAATATCATTGATACAATTTTGAACTAGAGGGACCAAGTCTTCCAATCTCCCCTCCTAAATTGTATATGGCAATTACTTCCAATCTTCATTCTTTGGTAGGTATGGAAGGAAAGAAATAGAAGGATTTTCATAAATGTCTCCCTGTTGTGGCAACACTGCTGGAACCAATGTCACCGCAATATTCTGGAAACTCTCAACCTTCAGCTCTGGACTGAAAAAGACCTCACCAGCAACCCCTCAGAACTCTTGATCCTTTAGTACTGGAAACATTCCCTTTCTCATCACCCACTCTCCCCCTCTTCTTCTCCTCCCCTTTCCAGTAGCTCCCCCTTTTGGTCCACCCTCCCAGTCGACTTCATCAAGCTCAACTTTGACAGAGCCTCTAAGGGCAATCGAGGAGCAGTGGGCTATGGAGTAGTTTTTCACAACCACCATGGACACATCATTCTCATAAACGCAGGCTCCCTTGGTCACACTGCGAACAATCCAGCGGAACTTTGGGCGCTCATTAGAGGACTGCAATTACCCATTGAGCACATTTTCACCATGCTGATTGTAGAGGGAGATTCTCAAATCATCATCAATCTCTTACACAGAATTCTAAATGGAGTGAACCCGGAAAGAATATCACCCAGTTGGAGACTCTCACATGGGCTAGAGACTATCACAGACTTGATGAAACCCAAGCAGACCATTATACCTTCTCATATCAGGAGAAAAGCGAATCAAGTGGTGGATGAACTGGCTAATCTGGGGACCAACTGGAATGAACCAGAACTCCTTTGCAAAACGTCCCTCAATCCTGACCACCCCATTCTCTAGCAATGTATCAGTAAAGCTGTGGAAGTGGAAATACCCCTGGATGGGGTGTCAGTGCAAGCCAAATGGCGCACGGATGGAATGCGAGCAGGCCAACGAGGCAAGGAGCCATGTGATGAGCTCATGTCAACACCTGCCACCTCGACCCTGCATTAAATCGACTTTACGTCGTTGCAACAAATTTAATTCTGGTGCGCTAACCCCATTTCTAATTTCCCTATGGCTTCTCCGACTGTATTTTCTTCTCTTCCTCGCTTGTGGGCCAACTCCCACACCCCTCCATTGCCTTGGCCTGGTTTAGACTGGACCTTCATGGTGTTCACAACCCCTGCCCACCTCCAGTCTCTTTGCATTTGACTCGTGCAACCAATCTTTGTCTGCCCTCAAATGAAAAAACTTATGCCGCAACAAAGGGGACGGCCACGAAGAGCCTCTCCATGGCATCCTCCCCAACCCCGAGCCTCTGTCTCTCCCCCTGGTTCACCTTCCACTATTTCCTCGCTACCTCTGCAGTCCGGGCTCACACCTTTCGCCTCCTCTATTTCGCCTGCCTCTCAGTTTGAATGCTTAGCTATTATTGACAGTTCATTGGGCTCTTTCCCACGATACCTTGCCATCCCACCGAATTCCAAAACCCCCGGGCCTCCCCATGCACCAGTAGCTAGCTCCTCAAGGCCCCCCATGGATGTACCACCTCCTGCTCGAAGGGCCCGAAACAACACAAACCCATCTTTCGACTCCATCCTCGGCTCGCAATTGAAAGAAAGATTTGCCATTATCTATGGTCTGGTCTTCGAACTCCGTCAGGGGATGGAGGACCTTCAATTCCGTTTGCAGATCACGGATGGAAAGATTTCGACCCTCCTTCAGATTCTTTCTTCCTTCCAAGATGCTTTCCCCTCCAACTCAGTAGGCAAGGCTTCAGCGGAAGAACCTCATGCAAAGACCAGTGAAGGAAAGGCTCAAATGCAGCATTCAACAGAGATCGTTGTGGAGCAAGTCGAGCATGAGGACACAAAAATGGAGAAGGCTATAGGACAGCATGTGTTATGTGACACCAGGGACGAGAGCAACAGGGACAAGAGCAATGTGGACGTTGACATCCAGCTAGAGAGCAAAGACACACTCGTCGAAGAGGAGCCTTGGCACGAGGCCGTTCTTGCCACCTGGCCAGGTTACTCGCCAAGTGTTTGACCCCACAGGGGTTCTATACTTTTAATAGTTTCTTCTTTTAGTTTCATTCTAGACAACTCAATTTGGTTCTATAAGACTGTTAGACTATCAATGCTAGACTCATCCGACTAGCTGAACTGGTTTCCCCTCTATTGGGGCAGTTCCGTAACTACAGTACGGCTATTATCATGTTTTTGTACCTCTGGTATGGCTTTTTGAAGGCCCTTTATATATAAAACGTCTTACTTACAAAAAAAAAAAAAGAGAAATTTGTGTAGATTTAATTATAAGGGAAAGTGAAATTTATGTAGATTTATATTGGGCAATATAAAGACTAACTCTTTTTTTTAGGAAAATATATATGGATTTAATGCCATTCAAATTAGATGGAATTCAAATTAGATGGATTTAATTTCATTCAATTTCAAGGAAATTTTTAAATTTCATAAACTTTCCAAATAGTGCAGAGTCTAACATAGTAGCATTTGTATGAGTGAATCTATCTCAAATTTTGGATTTTGTTAAAAAAAATCACGATTCATGGTATTATTTATATGAGTGAATCTATCTCAAATTTCGGATTTTATAAAAAAATTTATGAGATATATATATATATATATATATATATATATATATATATATATATATATATATATATAGCATCATTTTCCACCCTAACTATTCTAAATGTTACTAAAGTGGTTAAACCTTACTATGCTTTATTTAAGTTTTCCATATTTCTTTGGCTCTATTTCTCTTTTATGTTTTCCCTAGATCTCTCTAGAAATTTATATCATTTTTAAAACATAGTGGAAAACCTACCTATACTTTGAAATACTTTGAAACTGGGTGAAACCTGTCCACAAGAGGTCCAAATGATGCTCAATCTTTTATGTTTTCCCTTGATCTCTCTAAATTTATCATTTTTGAAACATAGTGGAAAGCCTACCTATACTTTGAAACTCGGTGAAACCTGTCCACAAGAGGTCCAAATGATACCCAATTTAAAAGCCCTACATGCAAATTCAACCTTAGTGTACACCACAACTTTGAAACTCGGTGAAACCTGTCCACGAGAGGTCCAAATGATGCCCAATTTAAAAGCCCTGCATGCAAATTCAAGCTTATTGTACACCACAACTGTCTTCAAACATAAAGAAAATAAACGAGTTGTCTCGTTGTCTTGAAGCCAGAGAATAATATAGGTCGTTGCCCTTCATTGGTTGTATTTTTGCATGTGTACAGTCTAGTCGTACTTAAATTAAGAAGAGAATTATCATACAAGCTCTCTTACAAACCTAACTAATAATGGCTTCAACAAGATCCCAACAAAAATTGTATTGGGACATTAAAAAAAACTAAATATCTAATTCCACCAGAAGATCCTGGTTTTTAAGCTACAACTACTGCTGGAACTGGAGCTGGACTTTCTTCAGCTACTGCCTGTCTGACCTAAGGTGAAATTGGGTTAGAATCAACAAAAAGGGATGTTGCGGGCTATTGAATGAACTGAGATTGAACGGCTTGGAAATCTATATTATATTCTATATTTGACACCTGATATAGGAAAAAAAACTCCACGATCTCTATAGTATTAAACCAATAAAAACCATTTAGAAAACTAAACAGAATAAACAGACATCTAGGACCATTTGAATAGATAAACAATGGTTTGACAAATGTCTAGGACCATTTGAATAGATAAACAAAGCTTTTACAGTCAATATGAAAGAGATAAATAGAATAAAATATAAAGGAGATAAATAGAGATAAATATAAACATATTGATCCAGGAAATATAATAATAAAATAAGAACAAATCAACCAAACTTTTATAGTCAATATGAAAGAGATAAACAGAATAAAATATAAAGGAGATAAATAGAGATAAATATGAACATACTGATCTAGAAAATAGAATAGTAAAATAATATATTAAAAAATACATTTTTAAAGATAAATAATTCACTATAAGTAATGGTTTTATATATAATTTACTATAAGTAATGGTTTTATATATAATTTATCATAAATAATGGTTTAATAGGGAAATAGATTCTTTATAATATGGAATTTTTGAGGACCATTTGAAATATGAAAGATATTTCATGGTTTAACAGGAAAATAGGTTCTTCATAATATGGAATTTTTGAGGACCATTTGAAATATGAAAGAGATTTTATATATATATAATTCATCCTAAATAATGGTTTAATAGGAAAATAGGTTCCTCACAATATGGAATCTTTGAAAACCATTTGAAATATGAAAGAGATCTCTTTTATATATAATTTACCTTAAATAATGGTTTAACAAGGAAATAGGTTCTTTACAATATGGAATCTTTCAGGACCATTTGAAATATAAAAGAGACTTATTATATATATAATTCACCCTAAATAATGGTTTAATAGGGAAATAGGTTCTTCACAATATGGAATCTTTGAAGACTATTTAAAATATGAAAAATATCATTTTTATATATAATTCACCTTAAATAATGGTTTAACAGCGAAATAAGTTCTTTACAATATGGAATCTTTGAAGACCATTTAAACATATAAAAAAAATAATAATTTAACAAAAATAAATAAATTCCTCTTAATATAAAATCTTTAGGACAATTTGACCAAATAAACAAATATAAAATCTTTAGGACAATTTGACCAAATAAACAAAGCTTTTACACCTTCATCTTGAGAAAATAAAACTCATTTAAACAAATAAACAAAGCTTTAGCATATTCATTCTTTATTATGACGATTATTTCCTCTTCTAAATATAATGAAAGGAAAATAATTAATTTAAAAAAAAATTACATGGCTAACTGATCATTACGTACCCTGATCGCGATTCAACATAATACAACACCAAAAAGATGTTTTGAGTGTTTGTAAGGAAATTGTTTGGCAGTTCACAGTATGTTTATTAGCCATAATTTTAGGCGTAGAGGTTCATGGTGGCCCAGCCATTTACTATTTTAATTTAGTATCACTACATGGTATGAAGCCTTCCGAGCACAGTAATAGTTGGTATAAAAATAAAAATTGTTATAAGTTTTCTCTATTATTCTTCATTTTCATCTTGATATTCATTTTATATATGTATGTGAAAAAAATCATTTATTATTATTATTATTATTATTATATTTATAAAAATATAGTTATTTTTGTTTGTTAAGGTAAAAATTGTTGTAAGTTTTCTTTATTACTTTTTCATTCTCACCTTCATATATGAGGGGGTGGAGGGAGGAGTGGGTGTGGAGGAAAATAATAGAAAAAACATATTATCCAGATAAAAGTTGGGGGGAGGAAAATAATAGAGAAAACATATTACCCCTATGAAGGTCTCTATTGTTACCTCAAATATGTTTTCTCTATTAATTGTCCCCACTTCTAATATGTTTTCTCTATTATTCTTCCCTACTCCTTCCTCTACTAATGAATAGCAACAATGCCCCTTATATTTTCTCATATATTTCCCCAGCCTCTTCCGCTCCTCATGAATAGCAAAAACATTGCGTAACTCACACTCTTCCTCTGTTTTATGCACGGAGAATAGTAGCAGAACGCCTGTGAGAAAGATTCAATTATGGAATGAATAAAGAGAACAAGGAAGAAGTAATTAGTTGGGCTAATGAAGATGTTTGGTTCCGAGGAGGGGCACCTTGGGTACACAAGGGGGTAGAGACAAAGAGGAGGGGTAGATACAGAGAGGGAAGGGGGGGGAGAAAGAGGAGGGGCATAGAAAGAGTGTGAGATGGAGGAGAGGGAGAAAGAGAGATGGGGTAGAGAGAGGGATAGTGAGAGGAAGGGAAGCATAGAAGGAGACATAGAAAGGGGATATAGAGAGAATGAGAGGAAGGGGAGGATATATAGGGATACAATGAGGGGGAATAGAGAGAGAAATAGGAGCAAAGAGAGTGATATTGAGACTAACAATGAGGACATAGAGAAAGGGTGGAAGAGAGAGGGGAGTGAGGGACAAAGGGAGAGAGAGAGAGAGAGGAATATTGGGGGGATAGAGAGGGAGTGGGTTTGATATTCTGAGGCATGTCAAGGTGAGGTATAGCTCTAGGTATTTCCATGCCTTGTAATTTCTAAGTCTTGACATGTCTAGGTCTTACCATCTATAGTAGTTTGAGAGAGAGAGAAGGAGACAGAGAGGGGGGTTAGACTGGGAGAGTGAGAGGGAGATAGAGAGGTGAGACTAGATGTAGGAGAGGGAGGAGACAGATAGAGAAGAAAATTATTTATAAGAGCACATGCACATTCCCAGAGCGTGTGTGCGTTCCTAGAGAGTGATAAAAAAAAATGATCATGTTAAGACCCTCTTAGCCTGTGCAAACAAAATACATTATAATTTCAGGCATATGTTGATTTTGATCATTTAAAAATATATAAAATTAATATAAAAATTTCCAAAGAATACACGGCACAAGAAAAATGGGTTTTGTACAACTATACAAGTTTTTGGAATGAAATTACATTGTTAAGATACTCAACACCTACACGAATAAAAACATATATCTTTTATTTTGTTGGAAAAATAAGATATTGTTGTTAGAAGAAATCAAATTTGAACTCGTCATTCACAAGATAATTTAATTTCCTACATTTCATCTTCTTACACCATATTCAAATTTATTATAAAAATACCTTGAATAATCCATCCAAGTTAACGTATTGTTGTTGTTCCAGCATTTCCACTAATGCATCATTAGAGACCATCATTATCTTGCACTCACCCTTGATTTACCTATCAGTGCTCTTTTCAACCAAATCTATAAATTTCTTAAAAGTATTAAATACATCAACTTTTCTTTTAAGTAAATAGATCCTCCAAAATAAATTGTAGGGGATGGTCCCCAAACATTTGAATGAATGTAATCAAGGTTACCTTTGCTTATATGTCTTCATGTTTTAAAATTTTGTTTACATTCTTTTCCAAAAACAAAATACTTGCAGAAATTCAAATTTAGAAACATTAAACTTGGAAGTGACTTACAATCAACCAGTACCTTAAGCCCTTTCTCGCTCATATTACCCAAACGTTGATTCCATAAACGAGTAGAGTCACTTGCACCTTCAGATGCTACCACTTCTTGATTTATTTCAGTCCTTCCTTCTAGTTGATAAAGGCTCACGATCATTTTTTCCTCCATGACTACTAAGATGCCTTTAG
>JZKD02S2252588.1:94144-141974 GCA_000966675.3 Picea glauca
ATAGGGGTATGGGGACAAATTAGGAATAAGGGGTTAGGATTGAAAGTGTTTTCAATGATAGATCAATGGTTAGAGAACCAAGATGTGGGTGATGTGGGTGCAAGGGTTTTACAAAGGGTATACGCATAGTGCACTCATAGCTCGAGAGTAGAGGGGGTTAAGGGTTGAGTACAAGTTATTTCTAGTATTAGATGGAGCTAGGGGGTTTTGTTAAGGTTTAAGCTATTATTAGGTTTATTTTCAATTTACTAGATAACCATAGCATACGTAGGATCACTGAGAGAAACACAATCACAAGATACACAATATTTATCCTAAGAAACCTTCATGGGGGAGAAAACCTAGGAAAAACTTCCTTAATACAGATAGACAATACAATGCCAACACAATGAACCAAAACACTAGAGAATATCCAACACTGAGAAATGTGCCTCTCTTTTCCTTCTTCTCCCAACTGCAGCTACCAAACTTGTGCACTGGATGACCGAATGAGTGAGGAGATAATGAGGCGTTGACTTTCTTTATTGATAGAAATTGGCAAGTGCTGAAAAGGTGTCTCTTCACTAGGAAGGGCCAACTTTTCTTGTTAGTGATTAAAACCACTTTGATTATAATGGGGGCCGACTTCTCAATTTGCATATTATATTTAGGGTTTGGCCAATCCATAAAAGGGGATTTGGTCAATTACAATCCCTAACATGATCAATCCATAAAAGGGGATTGATCTATTTGTAGATTGATCTATTTGCGGATTGATATAATGAATAATAACTCAATAATAAATAGAGTACTCTTTGCAGTTACAATATTTAAACACTCCCCCTTAACAAGAAGGGTATTTTACAACATCATCAAGAGAGAGAGAGGGAAGAAACATCAAAAACACATAGAACACTGACTGTAATATCTATAAATCATCAAAAGTTCTTTTTATTTATCATCAATATAATCATCCACAATAGGGAGTTGGAATGGCATCATCATCATCTGCATCAGCATGGATTATTATAACACTAATACATCATCATCATCAATAACAACACAAGGCTGATACATCATCAACAACATCACAACATGAAGGATGGAGAATCATCAACAATGATGCAAGCCGCAACCCCTCGGGATCCCTCCACCCGACCTCCCGGTCTAAGGATTGTTCAATCTAGTTCGTGTGCCAAAACGGCTCTTCTGATTCCCACTGGAATCAAATTTCAGACTGATCCACAGGTCCTTCTTTTCCCTTCACGGCCTCTAAACACGGCCGCTACCCTTTTTCACGACAAGAAAATACAATTTTGGGCTTCGAGGTTTCTCGATTCCCAATGTCATGAGAACCTTTGTCCCCACAATCTCTCGATCACCGAAATGTTGAAATTCTGATGTGGTTGTTTATGAGTTATCCCCCTAGCTATGCTCCTGGTCCATGCAACCACTACTCATAATACCACAGTCTTATTTCGGGGTGGCGTGTCCCAAGCGCTCAACCTCTTGTCCTTTAGACCCCCGAAATTTCGATATCCGGAATGCCGAAATGGCACCTTCCTGCTCTCCTCCTTCCCCTTCGCGATTTCGAGTTTTAAAACACCAAAATGTTTTGACCCTTTGATCCTCAGGATTCCCGATCCTCCGAATCCTGTATTCCTGAAATTCTCTTTCTCCCGAGCTTTCCACCTTTCACGTTTTCGGTACTTCTGTTCTCGAAATGCCTCCTGGACTTCTTGTCCTCGGAACTCCCGATGTTTAGATTTTTTATTAATGCTGGCCCCACAACGGAGCTTCCTACCTTTTCGGGGTTTTGGACTTCGCAATTTCGTGAATCCTGATGCAAGGCTCCTCTGTCAACTTTAAACCCCGGTAGCCAAAATACTGATGGGTCCCTTGATCTCCGCCACATGTTCCAACGAATGGACGACTGTGATGGTTTCGGGACTTCGCTAGGTGTGAAGTCAAAAGCGCTCACCTCTGTGAGTCCCAGTGCCTGGATCTCCGAAATGGATGATCACACGACATGTGTCCTCCCACAGACAGACGGCTTAGATTTCCTTTCGCTGTTTCAGGACTTTCGACGTGGAGTGTCCCAAATACTCATCCTCAGGACCTCTGATATCCCGAATGCCGAAATCCCGATGTCACCCCTCTCTTCGGGACTTTCGCCTCTGTTGTTCACGAAGTTTTAACCCCCATCCATCTCAGGTCAGATCTAACAGCTGACATGTGTTTTGGCTAAGATCTGATGGTTCAGACCTCTTCTTCCCTCTGTACTCTCCCCCGCTGCTCCCTGGACGTGGAAGATTCGACAGTCCAGTTTCTTTCAGCCCATCCAACAGATGTTGTTGCTCCTCCCGAGCTTATGTGCATTCTTCTCAGACTTGGAAAAATTTCAACCTTTGTTCTCTTTCTTGCGAGCTCCGCGACCTCTTTCCGTAAAAGCACTCGGCCTCCTGAGCTTTAGAAAAATTTGAATTCTTCCAGAGAGTTCTCTGGCCTTTGCACTCCTTGCAGCTATGACTTCATCCACTTAAAGCACTACTCCTCCTAAGCTTTCACTCTCAAATCCTTGAGGGATTCTACGACTTTTGCGCCTCTGTAGAGTCTTTGCACACAAAGTGTTGCTCCTTTTGAGCTTCTCAAATACTCAAACCTCTAAGGAAACAAATCCTTCTTCCTTTCTCCTACATATGGAGAATTTGGATTCCCTCCTAGCTATCCTTATACTCAAGCAACCTATTGTTGAGTGTTTCAGGGTGTTCAACAACCCTTTGAAGATCCTTCGGTGGATTCTTCTTCTGTCTTTGAACTCAAAGAGTTCCTTCTATGCACTCTAGCACTTACTCAATGCCCTCTTGGCAGGGTATCAAGAATCCTCAGTGATTCTTGCTTCTTACGAACTCACAACAGAGTTCTTTCTCGGTGCACTCCTTGCACTAGCTCAATGCCCACCTAGCAGATCTTTACAGAACTCAAGGAGAATTTATGTCTGCAACTGTGTCTCACCTACACAGCCTCACCTCCTGAGGTATTCAGCAACCTCAAAGGTATTCCTCTGAGTTTTTGATTTTATCTCTTGTGCCTGCAGCACGTCTTTGTCTGAATCCACAGAGTTCAGAAGTGCATCTGTGCACTGGTATCCAGAGACCGCAGTGGTCTGCCATGCCCTCTTGGCATGAAACCACAAAGAACCTCTCAAGCCTGAAATAAAAAAACTCCCTACAAATGCAAACCTACAACATACATCTACAACATAAATAGAACACAATGAAAGCATCCACATAACACAAAAGACATGCATTGAAATCTGTTCTAGTTTATATTAATCAAATGCCTCATTTTACAATGGTGTTCCTGAGCACGGCCTATAACAAGGTCTCATCTCCTTCTCTATCTCACGCTAGCTCACTAACTATTACAAAATGAGATACAATAGTTCTTTTACCTGAGGGGGCTCTTCGAGCTCTTCCCTGCTACCTCAACTACCCTATTCAATGGCATTGAATGGGTTGTCTAGTCCACAAATTGGATCTAGATCTTAGCCTTTACAAACATTAAAGGCCTATTTACTCTATGCCTATGCAAAGCATGGCTTCACAGCTCAACAGCCTAAATATTTAATTACATTCATCCAAATTTTAAATGAGGGTTGTGCCTCTCTTGAATGAGCGATTTGAATCCATTGTCGTGGCTGGATGGTTGGCTGGCTGACGCGGAGAGATGCTCTTGGATCATACTCCTCAGCTGCAAAATTCATGAGTTCCTGCTCATGAGCTTCCACCCTCAGCTGTGGAAATCCTCCTGGATCCCAAATCATCCTCTGGAGTTGTCTCCTTGCTCAACTTCCTCGTCGCTACTGCTGCTCCTGCTACTGTTGCTTCTGCTTCCTTTCTGCTTAGCTTCTCCTCGCTGGAATTCCTTGGAGACCTAATCATCAGCTCTCAGATCTCCTCGATCACTTCATCCAGCTGCTCCAGTGGCTAGCTCTGCTTTTGCAGTCTCCTCAGCTGCAAATTTTTTTTGCAATTGGGTAGATCACTATGATCTCCCATGCCTTCTTCATCTTCTAAGGCCTCAACTTTCCACCCTGCTACAAATTCCATCTCTGCAGTCTTCATCACCTTTTCATCTCCCTGGCTAAAATCTCTGAGCAATTCCTCATAATGCTCCTCTGCCAATACCTTCTTGATTGTCTTCTTGCGGCAGTCACCTAATAACTCTCGATTGTTCAGCCAATCCTCCAACATCTCCAACTCCACCTCCCATGGAGTGATTATTTTATCTACCGACTCCTCGACTTCTTCTGCTGCTAGCTTCAGTGTTGCATCTTCCTCAGCTTCCTAGTTGAAAGCGTTGAGCCATTCCTCAAAATGCTCATTCTCTTTTCCTTCTTGGGCAGCCTCAGATATCTTCTCCAATCCTCCTCCGACAGTCTCAGCTGCTTGTCCTGCTTCTGTTGTTGCTGCCTTATCTGCAACATAGATTTTGGCCTCCTCCAGGCTAAGTGGCAGGAATATTTCAATTTCCCCAATCATCAAAAGATTCACCCGATCATCCTCTTCTATCTGATGCATCTGTTGATCCAAACCCACCTCTGAGTTTATGAGACCTTTAGATAGTCTCATCTGCTTATCCTTGCCCACCTGAAAAATTGGGATTTTGTTGCTACCCTCTTGGCAGTCTATGAGATCAACTGATCCTGTCTCTGTTCGCTTGCCCACCTGGAAAACTGGAAACCTCCCACTGCCCTCCTAGCAGTCTATGAGATCCCACAGTGATCTTGACTCTTTTCCCTCCTAGCAATTTGGAATTTCTTCTCTGCCCTCTTAGTAGTGCTTGAGATCTTCAGCTGATCCCATTTCGTCCTCAGCATCACTGAGATTTCTCCCAGTCTATGGTTCACATATCTGAACCCCTTCTCTAAGTCCGTCGAGGTTTTCAGCATGCCTCAACCATCCTCTTAACAGCCAATGCTGTCTTATAGCCATCAATTGCTTGAATGGCCATTTTACCTTCGCTCTCATGGGCCATTCATACACCCATCTCAATTTGGCACTTTGTTTCATCTCCAATGCAAGTTCATCCATACTTGCCCTGATCTCAACATGTTCTTTATTCAGTTCAGCTTTACTCATCAGCTCTAGGTCTTTCCTTCCAACACTCGTATAGCCCTTAGTAGCCATCTTACTGTCTGTTGCCCCCTTGGAAAATCTGCTTCTCACCTGCAAGCAATTACCACAGAGTCTTCATCAACCCTATATTCCTTTGCCTTCTACTCCTTTTGTCTACAATGTACAGACATAATCTGAGCTCTGATACTAAAACTGATGCAAGTCGCAACTCCTCAGGGTCCCTGCGCCCGACCTCCCGGTTTAAGGATCGTTCAATCTAATTCGTGAGCCAAAACAACTCTTCTGACTCCCGCTGGAATCAAATTTCAGACCGATCCACAGGTCCTTCTTTTCCCCTCATGACCTCTAAACACGGCCACTGCCCTTTTCCGCGACAAGAAAATACAATTTCGGGCTTCGAGGTTTCTATATTCCAGATGTCACAAGAACCTCTGTCCCCGCAATCTCTCGACCACTGAAATGTTGAAATTCTGATGTGGTTGTTTACAAGTTATCCCCCTGGCTATGCTCCTAGTCCATGCGACCACTACTCATAATACCACAATCTTATTTCAGGGTGGCGCATCCCAAGCGCTCAACCTCTTGTCCTTTAGACCCCCAAAATTCTGATATCTGGAATGTCGAAATGGCACCTTCCTGGTCTCCTCCTTCCCCTTCGTGATTTTGGGTTTTAAAACACCGAAATGTTTTGACCCTCTGATCCTCAAGATTCCCGATCCTCTGAATCCCAATTTCCCAAAATTCTCTTTCTCCTGGGCTTTCTACTTTTTGCGTTTTCGGTACTTCTGTTCTCGAAATGCCTCCTGGACTTCTTGTCCTCAGAACTCCCGATGTTCCGATTTTTTATTAATGTTGGCCCCACAATGGAGCTTCCTTCCTTTTTAGGGTTTTGGACTTCACGATTTTGCGAATCCTGATGCAAGGCTGCTCTGTCAACTTTAAACCCCGGTAGTCGAAATACCAATGCGTCCCTTGATCTCCGCCACATGTTCCAATGAATGAATGATTGTGATGGTTTCGGGACTTTGCTAGGTGTGAAGTCAAAAGCACTCACCTCTGTGAGTCCTAGTGCCCAGATCTCCGAAACGGATGATCACGTGACACATGTCCTCCCACATGTGGACGGCTCAGATTTCCTTTCCCTGTTTCAGGACTTTCGACATGGAGTGTCCCGACTACTCATCCTCAAGACCTCCGATATCCTGAATGCTGAAATCCCAATGTCACCCCTCTCTTTGGGACTTTCGCCTTTGTTGTTCACAAAGGTTTAACCCATGTGCATCTTCGGTCAGATCTAATGGATGACGGGTGTTCTGGCTAAGATCTAACGGTTCAGACCTCTTCTGCCCTGTGCACTCTCCCCCACTGATCCCTAGACGTGGAAGATCCGACAGTCCGGTTTCTTTCAGCCCATCCAAATGATGTTGTTGCTCCTCCCGAGCTTCTGTGCATTCTTCCCGGTCTTGGAAGAATTTATTTCTCGGGAGATCCGTGACCTCTTTCCGTAAAAGCACTCGCCCTCCTGAGATTTATAAAACTATGAACTCTTCCATAGAGTTCTTTGACCTTTGTACTAATTGCAGCTACGACTTCGTGCGCTTAAAGCACTACTTTGAGGGATTCTATGAATTTTGCGCCTCTGCAGAGTCTTTGCACATAACGTGTTTCTCCTTCTAAGCTTCTCAAATACTCAGACCTCTAAGGAAACAAATCCTTCTTCCTTTCTCCTGCAGATGGAGAATTCAGATTCCCTCCTGGCTATCCTTATACTCAAGCAACCTATTGCTGAGTGTTTCAGGGTGTTTAGCAACCCTTTGAATATCCTTCAGTGGATTCTTCTCCTGTCTCTAAACTCAAAGAGTTCCTTCTGTGAATTCTAGCACTTACTCAATGCCCTCCTGGCAGAGTATCAAGAATCCTCAGTGATTCTTGGTTCTTACAAACTCACAGCAGAGTTCTTTCTCGATGCACTCCTTGCACTGGCTCAATGCTCACCTAGAAGATCTTTACAGAACTCAAGGAGAGTTTCTATCTGCAACTGTGTCTCGCCTACACAGCCTCACCTCCTGAGGTATTTATCAACCTCAAAGGTCTTCTTCTGATTTGTTGATTTCATCTCTTGTGCCTGTACAACGTCTTTGTCTGAATCCACAGAGTTCAGAAGTGCATCTGTGCACTGGTATCCAGAGACCACAGTGCTTTGTCATGCCCTCTTGGCATGAAAACACAAAGAAACTCTCAAGCCTGAAATAAAAAAACTCCCTGCAAATGCAAACCTACAGTATACATCTACAACATAAATAGAACACAATGAAAGCATCCACATAACACAGAAGACATGCAGGGAAATCTGTTCTGGTTTATATTAATCAAATGCCTCATTTTACAATGGTGTTCTTGAGCACGGCCTGTAACAAGGTCTCGGCTCCTTCTCTATCTCACGATAGCTCACTAACTATTACAAAATGAGATACAATGGTTCTTTTACCTGAGGGGGCTCTTTGAGCTCTTCCCTGCTACCTCGACTACCCTATTCAATGGCATTGAATGGGCTGCCTAGTCCACAAATTGGATCTAGATATCATCCTTTACAAACATTAAAGGCATATTTACTCTATGTCTATGCAAAGCATGGCTTCACGACTCAACAGCCTAAATATTTAATTACATTCATCCAAATTTTAAATGAGGGTTGTGCCTCTCTTGAATGCGTGATTTGAATCCACTGTCGTGGCTAGCTGGCTAGCTGGCTGATGCAGAGAGAGACTCCTACATCATACTCCTTAGCTGCAAAATTCATGAGCTCCTTCTCATGAGCTTCCACCCTCAGCTGTGGAAATCCTCCTGGATCCCAAATCATCCTCTGGAGTTGTCTCCTTGCTCAACTTCCTGATCGCTGCTGGTGTTGTTGTTGTTGTGCTGCTATTGCTTCCTTTCTATTCAGCTGCTCCTCGCTGGCAGTCCTTGCTAACCTAATCATCAGCTCTCATATCTCCTTGATCACTTCGTCCAGCTGCTACAGTGGCTGGCTCTGCTTTTGCAGTCTCCTTAGCTGCAAATTTTTTCTACAATTGGGTAGATCATTGTGATCTCCCATGCCTTCTTCGTCTTCGAGAAATTATTCAGAATGCTCCTCTGCCAATACCTTCCTGATTGTCTTCTTCCGGCAGTCACCTACTAGCTCTGGATTGTTCAGCCAATCCTCCAACATCTCCAACTCCACCTCCCATGGAGTGATTATTTTATCTACCGACTCCTCGGCTTCTTCTGCTGCTAGCTTCAGTGTTGCAGCTTCCTCAGCTTCCTGGCTGAAAGCATTGAGCCATTCCTCAAAATTCTCATTCTCTTTTCCTTCTTGGGCAGCCTCAAATATCTGCTCCAATCCTCCTTCGACAGTCTCAGCTGCTTGTCCTGCTTCTGTTGTTGCTTCCTCATCTACAACACAGATTTTGGCCTCCTCCAGGCTAAGTGGCAGGAATATTTCAATTTCCCCAATCATCAGAAGATTCCTCTAATCCTCCTCTTCTGTCAGCTGTATCTGTTGATCCAAACTCACCTCTGAGTTTATGAGACCCTCAGATAGTCTCATCTTCTTATCCCTGCCCACCTGACAAATTGGGATTTTCCTGCTACCCTCTTGGCAGTTTATGAGATCAACTGATCCCATCTCTGTTCCTTTTCCCACCTGGAAAACTGGAAACCTTTCGCTACCCTCCTCACAGTCTATGAGATCCTGCAATGATCTTGACTCTTTGCCCTCTTGGCAATTTGGAATTTCTTCTCTTCCCTCCTGGCAGTGCTTGAGATCTTCAGCTGATCCCATTTCGTCCTCAGCATCACTAAGATTTCTCCCAGTCTCCAGTTCACATATCTGAACCCCTTCTTCAAGTCCGTCGAGGTTTGCAGCATGCCTCAACCATCCTCTTAATAGCCTATGCTGTCTTCTAGCCATCAACTGCTTGAATGGCCATTTTACCTTCGCTCTCATGGGCCATTCATACACCCATCTCGATTTGGCACTCTGTTGCATCTTCAATGCAAGTTCATCCATACTTTCCCTGATCTCGGCATGTTGTTTATCTAATTCAGCTTTACTCATCAGCTCTAGGTCTTTCCTTCTAGCACTCGTATAGACCTTAGTAGCCATCTTGTTGTCTGTTGCCCTCCTAGAAAATTTGTTGCTCACCTGTAAGCAATTATCATAGAGTCTTCATCAAACCTATTTTCCTTTGCCTTCTACTCCTTTTCTCTGCAATGTACAGACATAATCTGAGCTCTGATACCAAAAATGATGCAAGCCGCAACCCCTCAGGGTTCCTGCGCCCGACCTCCTCATCTAAGGATCGTTCAATCTAATTTGTGAGTTGAAATGGTTCTTCTGACTCTTATTGGAATCAAATTTCAGACCGATCCACAGGTCCTTCTTTTCCCCTCAAAGCCTCTGAACATGGTTGTTTCCCTTTTCTGCGACAAGAAAATACAATTTCGGGCTTCGGGGTTTCTAGATTCCCGATGTCACGAGAACCTTTGTCCCCACAATCTCTCGATCACCAAAATGCCAAAATCCCAATGTGGTTGTTTATGCGTTAGCCCCCTGGCTATGCTCCTGGTCCATGCGACCACTACTCATAATACCACAGTCTTATTTCGGGGTGGCACATCCCAAGCGCTCAACCTCTTGTCCTTTAGACCCCCAAAATTTTGATATCCAGAATGGCAAAATGGCACCTTCCTGGTCTCCTCCTTCCTCTTCGTGATTTTAGGTTTTAAAACACTGAAATTTTTTGACCCTCTGGTCCTTAGGATTCCCGATCCTCTGAATCTCGATTTCCCAAAATTCTCTTTCTCTCGGGCTCGATACTTCCATTCCCGAAATGCCTCCTGGACTTCTTGTCCTCGGAACACTCGATGTTTTGGTTTGTTATTAATGCTATCCCCACAATGGAGCTTCCTTCCTTTTCGGGGTTTCTGACCTCGTGATTTTGCGAATCCTGATGCAAGGCTCGTTTTTCAACTTTAAACCCCGGTAGTCGAAATAGCGATGGGTCCCTTGATCTCTGCCACGTGTTCCAACGAACAAACGGCTGTGATGGTTTCGGGACTTCACCAGGTGCGAAGTCAAAAGTGCTCACCTCTATGAGTCCCGGTGCCTGGATCTCCGAAATGGATGATCGCGCGACACATGTCCTCCCGCAGATGGACGACTCATATTTCCTTTCGTTGTTTTAGGACTTTCGACGTGGAGTGTCCCGACTACTTGTCCTCAAGACCTTTGATATCCTGAATGCCAAAATCCTGATGTCACCCCTCTCTTTGGGATTTCACCTCTGCTATTCATGAAGGTTCAACCCCCTTGCATCTCCGGTCAGATCTAACGGATGACGGGTGTTCTGGCTAAGATCTTACGGTTCATACCTCTTCTGCCCTGTCTGATCTCCCCCATTGGTCCCTGGACGTGGAAGATCCGATGGTCCAGTTTCTTTCAGCCCATCCAACAGATGTTGTTGCTCCTCTTGAGCTTCTGTGCATTCTTCCCGGACTTGGAAGAATTTCAAATCCCCAAAGGCCTCAACCTTTGTTCTCTTTCCTGCGAGCTTTGCAACCTTTGTTCATAAAAGAACTCACCCTCTTGAGCTTTAGAAAAATCTAAGCTCTTCCAGAGAATTCTTTGGCCTTTGCAGTCCTTCCAGCTACGACTTCGTGCGCTTAAAGAACTACTCCTCCTGAGCTTTCACTCCCGAATCTTTGAGGGATTCTATGACTTCTGCACCTCTGTAGAATATTTGCACACAAAGTGTTGCTCCTTCTAAGCTTCTCAAATATTCAAAACTCTAAGGAAAGAAATCCTTCTTCCTTTATCCTGCAGATGGAGAATTCAGATGCCCTCCTAGCTATCCTTCTACTCAAGCAACCTATTTCTGAGTGTTTGAGGGTGTTCAACAACCCTGTGAAGATCCTTTAGTGGATTCTTCTCCTGTCTCTGAAATCAAAGAGTTCCTTCTGTGTGCTCTGGCAGTTACTCAATTCCCTCCTGGAAGAGTATCAAGAATCCTTAGTCATTCTTGCTTCTTACGAACTCACAGCAGAGTTCTTTCTCGGTGCACTCCTTGCACTGGCTCAATGCCCACCTGGAAAAGCTTTATAGAACTCAAGGAGAGTTTCTTTCTGCAACTGTGTCTTGCCTACACAGCCTCGCCTCCTGAGGTATTCAACAACCTCAAAGGTCTTCTTCTAATTTGTTGATTTCAACTCTTGTGCCTGTAGCACGTCTTTGTCTGAATCCGCAGAGTTTAGAAGTGCATCTGTGCATTGGTATTCAAAGACCGCAGTGCTTTGTCATGCCATCCTGGCATGAAACCACAAAGAACCTCTCAATCCTAAAATCAAACAACTCCCTGCAAATGCAAACCTACAGCATACATCTACAGCATAAATAGAACACAATGAAAGCATCCACATAACACAGAAGATATGCAGGGAAATCTGTTCTAGTTTATATTAATAAAATGCCTCATTTTACAATGGTTTTCTTGAGCACGGCCTATAACAAGGTCTCGTCTCCTTCTCTATCTCACGCTAGCTCATTAACTATTACAAAATGAGATACAATGGTTTTTTTACCTGAGGGGGCTCTTTGAGCTCTTCCCTCCTACCTCAACTACCCTATTCAATGGCATTGAATGGGTTGTCTAGTCCGCAAATCAGATCTATATCTCAACCTTTACAAACATTAAAGGCCTATTTACTCTACGCATGTGCAAAGCACAGCTTCATGGCTCAACAGCCTAAATATTTAATTGCATTCATCCAAATTTTAAATGAGGGCTGCGCCTCTTTTGAATGCGCAATTTGAATTCGCTGTCGTGGCTGGCTGGATGGATGGATGACACAGAGAGATGCTCCTCCATCAAAAAACAACATCATAGCATGAAGGTTGGAGCATCATCAACATCAACACTATGCTAGAAATTTTCAGCATGAAGTTGGAATCTCTACAACATCAACACAAAGATGGAAATCATCAACACAAAGTTGTCATCTCAACAACATCAGCGTGAAGCTAGAAATATTTAGCATGTAGCTGGAAATATTCAGCATGAGGATGACATCACAACAACATCAGCATGAAGTTGGAAATCTTCAGCACGAGGCTAGCATCACAACAATATCAACACGAAGCTGGAAATCTTCAGCACAAAGCTGACATCACAACAACATCATCATGAAGCTGGAAATATTTAGCAAAAAGTTGGAATGAACACTACTCGCCTTTTCAAGGGAGGTTCTTTCGGACTAAACCAAGCTTATCTCAAAATTTCTCAAACTTTGCACAGGACAGAGGCTTGGTCAACACATCTAGAACCTCTTCATCCATGCTAACATACTGGAGCTTTATGGCTCCTCTCTGGACCATATAAAGTATGTAATGATATCATATTTCTATGTGTTTTGACTTGTCATGGAACACATGGTTCTCTGTTATATTTATGAAACTTTTGTTATCACATAGAATCATGGTTGATTCCATCTCTAGATAAAACAGACCTATCAAAAACATCCAAATCCATATGGCTTCACAATTGGCATAACATCCAGCGATGTATTCTGCTTTCGTTGTGCTGAGAGCAATACTTGATTGCCTCCTACTCTACCATGAGATAATGACTGGCCCTAGAATGAAACAACATCATGAAGTTCTATTTCTGCCAGATATACTTCCAACCCAATCTCAATCGGTATAACCAATCAGTCTAAAGTCATGATCTCCATTATAATTGAGACCAAAATCTAATGTACCCTTAAGGTACCTCATCACATGTTTTGCAGAAACCAGGTGAACATGTCTGGGATCTACCAGAAATTGACTCAAGGTGTTCAGAGAAAAACATACATCTGGTCTGGTGTTCATCACATACATCAATGATGCAATGATCTGTCTGTATAACATAACATCAATCAATTCTAACGAAGTTTCAACTAGGAGCTTCAACTTTGTTTCCATGGGTGTATTCATGGATTTGCACTCCAACATATAAAACCTCTTCAATATTTCAACTGCATATTTCCCTTGGTTAAGGAAGATCTTCTATGGGATCTGTCAGACCTCAAGACCTAGGAAATAGTGCATTGAGCCAAGATCTTTCATCTCAAATTCAGCAGCAAGCTTCTTCTTACACTCATTGATGAGATTTTCTTCTCCTATTAGAAATAATTCCTTCACATACAACAAAAGTATAATAGGCTCATCATTCAAAACCTTCAAGTAAATTTTAGAATCTTCTTTACTCTTGGTAAAGGCCAAGCTCGTCAGGAAATTGACAATTATTCCATACCAAGAACTAGGAGCTTGTTTCAATACATACATAGCCTTCTTCAATTTGTATACATGAGTATTTATGTGTTCAACTTCAAACCCTTGAGTTTTTTCTATATACACTTCTTCTTCTATGACACCATTTAAGTAATTCATTTTCATGTCCACCTGGTGTAACTTCCATTTCATCTTAGTTGCAAGGGATATGATGGTTTTGATTGAAGTGTATATGGATACAGGAGAAAAAAACTCCTCATAGTCAATTTCTTCATTTTGAGAAAAGCCACGAGCGATAAACCTTTCTTTATATTTCTCAATACTTCCATTAGCAGCATGTTTTATCTTATATATCCATTTGGAAGATACCACATCCCTTCTCTTTGGTCTGGGAACTATTTACCATACATCATTATTTATAATGGATTGGTATTCTTCTGTGATGCCATCTTCCCATTCTTTCTTCTGAATGGCTTCTTCAAAGAAAGTAGTCTCCTTCTCTAAGATATCACACATCAGAGGCATATAACTGGAGAATAGCTTTTGTTTCTTGACTTTTCTCATGGGTCCTTCGGGGGAGCCATACTTCTCTCCATATTTAATAAGTTCCCTTTCCCAGGCTGGCTTTTTCTTTTGGGATATTGTCATATGGGGAGGTTCTTGAGATTCTATTATGTCATGATCTTCTAGAATCTCCTCTTCAGCGGAATTTATGACTTCCCTCATTGGTTTTGCAACTCTAGGAGCCACAGGTAGGAGCCACAGGTTCTTGTTCATATACTTCTTCAAGATGGCATATTCTTGATTTCTTGAGTGTTGCATCTTCATCAAAGTTTGCATCTTTGTTGATCTCAATATGATGGTAACCTGGTATGTATATTATGAAGGAAACCTAGTATGTATATTATGAAGGCCTTGGAGACCTCACAACATCCAACAAATATTCCCGTCTTTCCTGAACGGTCCATATTGGTTCTCTTTTCTTTTGGAACGTGTACATATGTGGGACAATCAAATATTTTGAGATGGCTTAATTCTGGCTTCTTTCCGGAGAACGTCTCTTTAAGGGTCTCGAACCCAAGTGCACTATGGGATAATATGTTATGTACATACACTGTTGTTCTTGATGTTTCTTCTGATAAGTGAATTGGAATATCTTGATCATGGATCATGGCCTTCACTTCTTCCATTATAGTCTCGTTCTTTCCTTCTCATACACCATTTTGTTGAGGATAGTAGGGTGTGGTGAGCTCCCTCTTGATCCAAAAATGTTTACAAAAGTTTACAAACTCTTTTGAGGTGTATTCTCCTCCATTATCTGACCTGAGTATCTTGATATTTCTTTTAGAGAGATTCTCTATAAAGGCTTTACATTCCTTGAATTTACCGAACACTTAATCTTTTGATTTCAAAAAGTAAACCCATGTTTTGCAAGAATAGTCATGAATAAAAGACACTTAGTATACATACCCACTGATGGAGGTTGATGGAATTTGGACACATACATCTCATTTAGTGAGCTCTTTTTTGTCTCTCTTCGGGAAAGGTTACTAAAGAATAACAATAACAATGAACAATAACAATAACAATGAACAATCATCTCAACCTTTCTCATTACCAAAGAATGAATTTATACAATGAGAGAAGATGTTACGTGAAATCATCTTCTCCTACAATATCTCAAGAATCTCTCCAATAATCACTCCATAAATCTCTCAAATATATTTCCTCACCTTAATTATACTTTCTATACATAACACATAACAATAATACTAAAACAAATTACATCTAGAATATGATAAATGAATCATTATTCCAGCATTTCTCCTCCATAATGATCATTTGAAAATATTCCAAGATCATCTCTGAATTTGCAAAAAATTTCCTTTCATAGTGATTTGGTGAAAATATCAACTACTTGTTCTTATGTTCTGCAATAACTAATCTCGACAACACCTTGTTGAACCAAATATCGAACAAAATGATACCGGATATCAATATGCTTAGTCTTATTATCAAACATTGGATTTTTGATCATCTGAATAAAAGTCTGATTATCACATATTGATGGAATAGATTGTTCCTGTTGCTCATGAAGATCCTCCAAAATTATTTTCAACCAAAATGCTTCACATGATGTTGTCACTACTGCTTTATACTCTGCTTCTCCTGTGGAGAGAGAAACTGTAGGTTTCTTTTTAGTGCTGCAAGCAACTATTGTTGAACCCATGTTGAATGAATATCTTGAAGTTGATTTCCTGTCATCCATACAACCTGCCCAATTTGAATCTGAATAACGAATAAGCCTGAAATATTTTGTAGATCTGTATATCAAACTATAAGCAATTGTACCACGTATATATCTCAAAATACTCTTATCTTTTTTCCAATGTATTTCCTTTGGGCTTGACATGAATTTAGATACCATACTAACTGCAAAAGATATATCAGGTCGAATTGTATTTAAGTAGATCAAACTTCCAACCAATTTAAAATACAAAGTAATATCAATTGATTTGGAGTCATCATGTTCATATAACTTCGACCTAACTTCCAAAGGAGTTCTTGCTAGCTTGCAACTCATCATTCTAAACTTCTTCAAAATATCCAAAGTATACTTTCCTTTTGACATCAAAATACCGTCTTCTTTCTTCCAAACTTCAATTCCCAGGAAATAATATAACTCTCCAAGATCTCCCATCTCAAACTCAACAATCATGTGTGACTTAAACTTTTGAAATAAGTCAACATTGTTCCCTATGTAGATCAAATCATCAACATAAAGTGGAACAATCAAAATATCATGACCTAACTGAAGAATATAAAGATTGGGCTCAGATAAAATTTTGATTAAGCCATGATCCTAGAAGTATTTATCAATTCTTGAATACAAAGCTCTTGGTGCTTGTTTAAGACCATATAAATCCTACTTCAACCTTTAAAATTTATCTTATTTATCTGGAAATTCAAAACCTTCAGGCTGCTCCACATAAATCTCTTCATCCACATAAACATTCAAGAAAGTTGACTTAACATCCATTTGAAAAATTGTCCATATATACTGAGCAGCTAATGTAAGAACCATCCTAATTGTATCCATATTTTCCACTAGGGAAATTGTCTCAGTATAATAAATGCCTTCTCTCTGTGCATAAACTTTTGCAACTAAATGAGCCTTATACTTATCAATTGTGTCATCTGATTTATACATGGCTTTATAAACCCATTTAGTACCAATCACCTCTTTACATTTTGGTAAGTTCACCAAATCCCAAGTATCAATTCTCACCAAAGAATTCAACTATGCTTCCATAGCTTAATTACATTCTTTCTTTCTTGATGCTTTTGCATAAGTTTGTGGTTCATCCATCGTCATTACCTGTGCCATAAGTTCATAATTCACAAGATTACTTTTGGATCTAATAATCCTTCTTTCAAAATTTATATCTAACATATTGATTTCATAATGACTTCTTTCAAACCACTTAGGTTTATTCTTAAATTCATCTTCCTTTACTGACTTGGAATGTGATTCACCATTAATAATAAATGTATCTTCTTTTAATTTCAATTGTACATGTTGTGACTGATAAATTCCCTACTCTTCAAATAAAAAATCTCTTCTTATTATTACTTTCTTTCTTGACAATCAAACAACCTGTAACTTCTTGTTTCAATACTATAACCAATGAAAATACACTTTCACACTTTTATCATCCAATTTTCTTCTCTTTTCCTTCAGAACATGCGCATATGCAATGCAACCAAAAACTTTCATATGTGCAACACTTGGTTTATGTCATGGCCATGCTTCTTCGGGATTCAAATTCAACACTGACTTTGTAGGACATCTATTATGAATGTATGTTGATGTGTGTACTACTTCAGCCCAAAATTCATTACCAAGTGACTTAGCCTTTAACATGCTCCTAGCCATCTCAACTATGGTTCTGTTTTTCCTCTCCGCCACTACATTCTATTGAGGAGATTACAAATTGGTAATCTCTCTCTTTATACCATTATTAATGCAACAATTCAAGAATTGATTTGACCTGTATTCTCCCCCAGTATATGCTCTTAGGGTGAGAATCCTGAAACCACTTTGTTTTTCAACTAATGCCTTGACCTTAAGAAAATGGGAAAACACTTCAGATTTCTCTCGCAAAAAATACACCCAAGTATTCCTTGAAAAATCATCAATGACAGTGGTCCAAAAATGATGTAGCGAAGGATAAGAACAACTCAGAATTCAGAGAGGAAACTCGGGAAGCTTAGAATGGCTTTAGCAGATAGAAAAAGGGAAAAAATTCAAAGTTCCCAAACCTCAGTGAAAATGACACGATTGCGAAGAGAGTTTCACAAGAATTTTAACGAGGCAAATGGCTCGTTAAATAGAGTTACGGATTGAAAGATATATGTGGTCAATGTTTGGTCAATCTAGCCCAGTCAGCAAGGGATGAGTCAGGATTCGTACTGCTGGTGTCAGCATTCATACGGATGACATCAACATTGCGAAATACATGTGGAAAGAGAAGGAAGGTGACATGTGGCATGACGATATCAACATGATGTTAGCATGGTGATGTAGAAACACTAGAGGCTGCCATGTGTCACACCAGAGGAAGTCCATACAAACCGCATGATGACATGGTACGATGATGTGGCATGATGACTTGGCAGAATATGATGTTGCACAGTGAGAGACATCCACATGGCCCAATCAGAGGATTCCACATGGCAGGTGAGAAATGCTCGATGACAGTCCGTGAGAATTTAAAAAAAAAAAATATAGTTGGAGGGTCCACCAAATCTAGCGGACCATGCCAAACTTGGCCACTAGTTAAATCGTTGGGATATGGGTTATATCTATTGCTAAATATATCAAAAAAAATATATGTTAAATTTATATATTACAAAAATACAAACCCAAAAAAGGGAGGCCCGTGGGTTTGATGTCGGGACCTCCTCCCCCATATGCGCTGTAAAAAATATACCCAAACCAATAGGCCATGGACCTTAAATTGTAACCAACACCAAAAAAATATATTAAATGTTGCATAATCCCATCCAAAGAGGGAGGAATTCATACGATGTGGCTACTTGGGCATGAGAAATGAAGTAGTCTAGTCATTAATGCAAGTTGCAGAGAGGGCACAAAAACCGAGACGAATTTCCTCTTGGACCTGGGAGTGCTAGAGTCAGATCAAGATGTGGAGATAGTCATTTTTGGGTAATTCAACGCCACAAATTCAGTGGTGCTATCTGTTTTCTGATCTGAGCATTATTTCTGTAGCTTGATTTCAGAATGAGGTATACTTATGTATTTTGCTAAATTCTTTTGCTAAGTTAATAAAAGAGCCTACCCATTTAAGAGAAGGACCGAGAGACGTATTCCACCATGGAAGAACTCTGTTATCAATTTTTTTGTTCATATTTGATTCTTATTTCTCTTCGTTTTTGAGCTTTTCCTTCCTTAATGGTGCACATTAATTTATTCTCATTTAATGAAATTCTTTATAAGTCACTCGATAAAAAGATCTTGGATCATGTTGGTATCAGAGAAGTCATCTTTGACATGAATTTTTGAGTGTGAATTCTTACTAGGGACAAACATAAGTAGGGTGAAGGAAATCTTAAGACTTTCAATCTTGAAATTGGTCGTGCATCCCGAAGGAAGAAAATGGAAGAAGAGGATAAGCGTGATGAAGCTGAGAAAAACTTTCACATGGTATTTTATTGCATGTCAGAAATGGTCGAACAAATGTATGGAGATTACAAGAAGAGGATAAAGAAGAAATGGAATAAAAAGGAAGCACGTGTAGATGATGATGCTTCAGTAAACCAAGGTGCTAGAGGAGCCTTCGTCTTCACCTTCACCTTCGAGTTCTAGTTCTTCTTCCTCTGAGCATTCTCATCGTTCTCATAATTCTAGCCATAAAGCCTCTTTTAAGAAACCGTTATTAAAGCTTGATGTAAAAACTTCTTTACCTATTTTTAATGGAGAAGCTGATCCTGAAAATACAGATAATTGGATCAGACAGGTTGAAGTGTATTTTCATGTTCAATATATTGATGAAGAAGAAGTTAAAGTGAAACTATATTTTCTTCAGTTGGAAGGCACCACTCTCGTATGGTGGGAGACAAAGATTTAGGACAAAAGTAAGTGTGGTAATCTTTTTTCCTCATGGTCAGAATATAAATCAATGATAATAAAGCAATTTTATCCATTAGGGTATTTACATAAAGCAATGATGGAATGAAAAACCTTAAGGGAAAGTAAAGTTCAAACTGTACAAAGTTTCACAAAAGAATTTAGGTAGAAATCTCTTGGATTGAACCCTACCTAGTGCAAAACCCCACACACAAATAACCTCAAGTTAGTAAATAACTTAAATTTCTCTCAGAGTTTGTGGTTCATAAGACATTGAATGTGTGAATATGAATATGGGATAGGGGTTATCATCACTCTGAGAGTAATTTGGTTGGATATTTTATACGATGCAAAATTGTAATTTTAGCATTTGCATATTGTGATTTTGAATTGATTTCAAAGTTTTTTTTATCTATTTAAATATTCAAAATTGCAAGAAGACACAAGAAGACATAAAAATATTTTCTTCAAATTTCAAGAAGACACAACAAGATACAAATAATAATTTCAATTGTACTTGGACAATTTTTTCTTCAAATTCCAAGAAGACACGAGAAGATATGAACAACAATTTGGTTTCCACTGGGACAATTTTTTTTTCCAATTCCAAGAAGATACAAGAAGATACAAACAACAATTCCAATTGCACTTGGACAAATTTGTCTTCCAAATTTTCCTACAATGGTCTGGCAATAACAAAAAACTCTCTATGAATCAAACACAAATAGTAACATAAGAAAACCATGTCTATGCATGCTATTTTTGTGTGAAGGTCTCACTCATTGTTTGTCAGACTTGAGATAGAATAGGTAGTGGAGTTTGCTCGGCACAAAAATATGCCCAACAAGAACATGGTCCCATTCCCAGAACGCATGCAAACTAATATGTGTGTGCATTCTAGGAACGTGTGCATGTTCCTACTGAGCACAAACAATCGACAACTACAACTCAATCAAGTCAAAAGAGTGTGTGTGTACTCTTAATGCTACAATGATAACATATATTATAGACCAAACATCTTTATGAATAAAATTGTATAGGGGTATGGGGACAAATTAGGAATAAGGGGTTAGGATTGAAAGTGTTTTCATTGATAGATAAATGGTTAGAGAACAAAGATGTGGGTGATGTGGGTGCAAGGGTTTTAAAAAAGGTATACGCATAGTGCACTCATGGCTCGAGAGTAGAGGGGGTTAAGGGTTGAGTACAAGTTATTTCTAGGAATAGATGGAGCTAGGGGTTTTGTTAAGTTTTAAGATATTATTAGGTTTATTTTCAATTTACTAGATAAACAGAGCATATGCAGGATCACTAAGAGAAACACAATCACAAGATACACAATATTTATCCTAGGAAACCCTCACGGGGGAGAAAACCCAGGAAAAACTTCCTTAATGCAGATAGACAATACAATGCCAATACAATAAACCAAAAAACGAGAGAATATCCAACACTGAGAAATGTGCCTCTCTCTTCCTTCTTATCCCAACTGCAGCTACCAAACTTGCACACTGGTTGACAGAATGAGTGATTGAGATAATGAGGCATTGAATTTATTTATTTATAGAAACTGGAAAGTGTTGAAAAGGTGTCTCTTCACTAGGAAGGGCCGACCTTTCTTGTTAGTGGTTAAAACCACATTGATTATAATGGGGGCCGACTTCTCAATTTGCATAGTATGGGATAGGGGTTATCATAGTAAGGATCAATGAATATCACTCCTCTTGCATGAGACGATCTTTGAGGTATCACACCTCCAATAAGACTGAGGGAAAAAATTATATCACATGTTGAATGCACTTAAAAACGATAGGGAAGAAATTATTGCCCCTGTATTGAATTTCTCCTCTTTCACAGAAATCTCCCACTCATCAGATATTTCCTCTTTCACATAAATCATCCCTGCAAATATCGCTCGCTTATGCAACAACTTTATCACCTAAATATTTGATACCACTTGTTGGCCAGCGAAAGCATAACACAACAAGATTCAGTGGAAAATAAATAAAACAAACAACAAGAGATGAAAACAAACAAAATGAAAAAAATCACACAGTGGGCACAATGTTTAAGTGAAAAAACCCTTTAAGGAAAAAAATTACGGAGCAATGATAATCAATATTCTTATTATTCAAGTTAGAATTTTAACAGCCAAACACACGAATACTACCATCCTCTCACACTCTTCCCACACAATGCACTCCACTATATTTCTTACTCACAACTCTATGAGTATGCTAGATATATAAGATCTGTTAGATGGTTAAGCAAACTAGTTACAATCTGATTGACCAGTTACAAAAATTGATCAATGTAGTGTGCATGCATGCACATTCCATTTTTAGTTGATACGGTGTGCATGCATCTGCATGGGAAATTACAGTGCTACTAGAATATTTGTTGAGTTCCAGATGTTCATTGCCTACTCTTTACTATGTGTACGTATTTGACATTGGATAAGGAGTGATTCTTCACAAATTATTTTTATCATCGTAAGCTTTTAGTATTTTGTTATTTTTAAACAAATATGAATGAAAGAAGATAAAATTAATAAATAATACATTTCTATCAATCATAAAAAAATATTCTAAAATAAAAAAAACAAAGTAAAATATATTTAAAAAATATTAAATTAATATAGAATTTTATTTTTAATAAATCACATATTTATACTAATCCAAAAAATTATATGATTTTTATGATTTTTTTTTAATTAATAGTAAGAATATTATAACAAAATTTCCAATATTAAACATATTAATAACAACAATTTCAAATATTTTGTTCTTCCAAGTTCCAATGTTTTGAATTCTTTCCAATATTAACCATATTAATAACAACAATTTCAAATGTTTTGTTCTTCGAGGTTCCAATGTTTTGAATTCTAATTGTATCACAATATAATGGAAATTACAACCCAGCAATAAAAGTACTTTAAAGAACATATCACAAATGCATTTATGGAATTAGCAAAATTAAAAATCCCATGTAAACGAAACTTTTTTTTAGGCCAAAAATGAAGCAGCTTTTTAAGGCCAAAATTGCGAGAAGGGACACGTTTCTCTTTTAACAAAACACAAATTAATATGCTATAAATTTTGAAAAACTAAATTCATGTTTGGGAGTTTCTGGAATGTGAGTATGGGATAGGGGTTATCATATCATTGTAAGAGTAATTTGGTTGGAGGTTTTATAAGATGAAAAATTGTAATTTTACAAATTTAACATTTGCATATTGTGATTTTGAATTCATTTCAAAGTTTTTTTTATCTATCTAAATATTCAAAATTGCAATAAGACACAAGAAGACATAAAAATATTTTCTTCAAATTTCAAGAAGACGCAACAAGAAAAAAATAATAATTTCAATTTTACTTGGACAAGTTTGTCTTCAAATTCCAAGAAGACATGAGAAGATACCAACAACAATTTGGATTTCACTTGGACAATTTTTTTTCCAATTCCAAGAAGATACAAGAAGATACAAACAACAATTCCAATTGCACTTGGACAAATTAAAATTTTCCTACAATGGTCTGGCAATAACAAAAAACTCTCTATGAATCAAACACGAATAGTAACATAAGAAAACCATGTTTGTGCATGATATTTTTGTGTGAAGGTCTCATTGATTGTTTGTCAGCCTTGAGATAGAATAGGTAGTGGAGTTTGCTTGGCACCAAAATATGCCCAAAAAGAACATGGTCCCATTCCTAGAACGCATGCACACTAAAGTGTGTGTTCATTCTAGGAATGCGTGCATGTTCCTACTGAGGACAAATAATCAACAACTACAACTCAATCAAGTCACAAGAGTGTGTGTGTACTCTTAATGCTACAGAGATAGCATATATTAGAGACCAAATATCTTGCTAAATAAAAATGTATAGGGGTATGGGGACAAATTAGGAATAAGGGATTAGGATTGAAAGTGTTTTCAATGATAGATCAATGGTTAGAGAACCAAGATGTGGTTGATGTGGGTGCAAGGTTTTACAAAAGGTATACTCATAGTGCACTGATGGCTCAAGAGTAGAGGGTGTTAAGGGTTGAGTACAAGTTATTTCTAGGATTAGATGGAGATAGGGGGTTTTGTTAAGGTTTAAGATATTATTAGGTTTATTTTCAATTTACTAGATAACCAGAGCATACGTAGGATCACTGAGAGAAACACTATCACAAGATACACAATATTTATCCTAGGAAACCCTCATGGGGGACAAAACCCAGGAAAAACTTCCTTAATGCAGATAGACAATACAATGCCAAGACAATAAACCAAAACACTAGAGAATATCCAACACTGAGAAATGTGCCTCTCTCTTCCTTCTTCTCCGAACTGCAACTACCAAACTTGCGCACTGGATAACCGAATGAGTGAGTGAGATAATGAGGTGTTGACTTTCTTTATTTATAGAAACTGGCAAGTGATGAAAAGGTGTCTCTTCACTAGGAAGGGCCTACTTTTCTTGTTAGTGGTTAAAACGACTTTGATTATAATGGGGGACGACTTCTCAATTTTCATAGTATGGGATAGGGGTTATCATAGTAAGGAACAATGAATATCACTCCTCTTGGATGAGATGATCTTTGAGGTATCACACCTCCAATAAGACTGAGGGAAAAAATTATATCCCATGTTGAACACACTTACTCATGATAGGGAAGAAATTATCGCCCCTGCATTGAATTTGTCCTCTTTCACATAAATCTCCCACTCATCAGATATTTCCTCTTTCACAAAAACCATCCCTGCAAATATTGCTCACTTATGTAACGAATTTCTCACCTAAATATTTGATACCACTTGTTGGGAAGCGAAAGCATAACAAACCAAAATTCAGTGGAAAATAAATAAAACAAACAACAAGAGATGACAATGAACACAATGAAAAAAATCACACAGTGGACACAATGTTTAAGTGAAAAAACCTTTTAAGGAAAAAAATTACGGAGCAATGATAATCAATATTCTTATAATTCAAGGTAGAATTTTAACAGCCAAACACACAACTACTACCATCCTCTCACACTCTTCCCACACAATGCACTCCACTATATTGCTTACTCACAACTCTACGAGTATGCTAGATATATAAGATCCATTAGATGGTTAAACAAGCTAGTTACAATCTGATCCACTAGTTACAAAAATTTATCAATGTAGTGTGCATGCATGCACATTCCATTTTTAGCTAATACGGTGTGCATGCATCTGCATGGGAAATTATAGTGCTACTAGAATCTTTGTTGGGTTCCAGATGTGCACTGCCTACTCTTTACTATGTGTACGTATTTGCCATTGGATAAGGAGGGATTCTTCACAAATTATTTTTATCATCGTAAGATTTTAGTATTTTGGTATTTTTAAACAAATATGTTAGAAAGAAGATAAAATTAATAAATAATACTTTTCTATCAATCATAAAAAAAAATTCTAAAATTTAAAAAATAAAGTAAAATATATTTAAAAAATATTAAATTAATATATAATTTTATTTTTTAATAAATCACATATTTATACTAATCCAAAAAATTGCACATATATAAATCATTTTTATGATTTTTTTTTATTAATAATAAAAATATTATAACCCCCGGATGGGGTGACACATTGCACAACACTGCCACTTGGTATAGCACCCAGCCTCGGTTTAAATGCGGTAGGCCGCTCCCCATCTATTCAGCATTAACGATGGGAGAAGGCCATTGCAACCAACCTCTGGGTGAGAAACTTCTTCCTCGCGGGAAAGGGTCGGACCTGCAATTATTTAGTATGGAAGAGTTATTGCGAAGCAATGTGTAGCCGTCCCACAAGATTGTGAAAGCGAAGAGTCATGGTCACATTCAGCTCATTCTTTCTTTACAATTTTCCGCTGGCTGTGAGCTCTGGTGCGTTTTTCTCTGCCTACTTCTGAGCCCTGGTGCATTTGATACCCACTCCTTCTCCATGATGCCTAGAGAGCGAGGAAAACATTGTTGGGGGTCGGCTTGGTACACCCGCGCTGCTCAACGCCAGAGGAGACAACATCTGGAAAGAGCACTCTCGCTGGCCAACTCAATTCTTCATCAGAGAGAAATGGTAGCCCATCTTGCACTCTAGGCTTATGCAATTAAGTCTGCGACGGAGGAGCGCACTCAGACCTCACCACCACATCTCTCACTCTCAGATAATTGGTAGCCTACATGCACTACGCAAGAAGAAAATCCTCCAACTGCATCTGAAACTCAAGATAGAAGTGTAGTGTCCCCAAGGCCAAGCCCTATCGTAAATCATGTTCTGAAAGGAATTGTAATTATGTTTTATAGGCTGGTGAGCCAAGTTTTTATAAGATGGTGGCTTATGTGTTTTTTAGGCCAGGGAGCCTAAGTGTTGAAGGCCAGGAGCCTGTTGTTGTATATGTAATCATGCAGAACAATTAATAAAAACTTGTAAACACCGCCAGGCGTCGACTGACCATGATGAATGAGTGAAGGGGGACTAAGAATCGATAGAGAAGGCAAGGAATTAGGGGCTGGAAGGTGGGAAAAGGGGCTAAGTGTTGAGCCTAGGGGGCTTAAGCCTTGGGAATAATATTTTAATATTATTCTCAAAATACATGTGCACTTTATGTTTTATCCTAAGTTCCTGGCAAGGGGAGGACATGCAAGGATGATACATGCTGGTGGAACGCATGCAGTTCCATGGGTGACAAGTGTCAACCCTGGTGCATGCGAATAAAATGGCCAGGATGAGCCATGAAAAGGGTTACTCCTCCATTCTAGCCAACTGCCTGAACGCGTACAGAGCTCTGGATAGTAGGACTGACCCGACCCCTGTAGAGAAATCCTCCTGCGTTCCTGAGAGTCGAAAATCTCATGTTATGTTTGATAATCCATGTGCATCCTCTGTTTGACGGATCAAACCTATGTGTGGAGGGTATATCTCGAAGACATGAACCTGAACCATTCCACCATAGTTGAACCAGCTGGAAGCCTGTGTTTGTCTCTGTAAATCCGTGTACACCTCTATTGTATTAGCCGAGAAGCCTATGTTTGTTTCTGAAGAGACAATTTCACCCTCCGTTCTGAGCCATGGAGTCTATGTCGACCCATGCGGGAATTACTCATCATGCATTCCCGTGAACCATCACTGTGAGGCCTTGAGCCATTGTTGAGCCTGTTTGAGAGGCCGTGTTTGTATTTCTGGTTGGCTATGGTGGCCACACAGAGCTAGACTGCGTGTGGCTTGCTGGCCAATTCGATTTGTGATTGAGCCTGTGTGTGATCTCTCTCTAGGTGAGGGAGGTGGTTGTTGTTGGAAGAGGTTTCTTCCAAAGACTGTCCAACACTAGATTCGGGCTCTGAGACTTCCTAATCTGGCCTGTTTCCGAGACCCAGAGAGGGAGGTTGGCATCGATGGACTGTGCTTGCGAAGGTGTATACTCCCGGGCGGAAAATGCATGTGGGGAATGAGAGTCTCGTAGTAGTGGGCGTAAGATGGCATCTTGGGAAGAATCCTTCCATATTTTCTGTCTTGTTTTCCCTATAACCTGAGCTTAGCCTAGGATTCCTTGCCTTGGGGTGGAGTTTAGTCCCAGCTCGGGGGTGACCCACTGCTGAGCTGATGAGCAGTGCGGTCTAAGGTTGGGAGGTTCGTGGAAGGCCAACACTTGGTTGGTGGAATCTACCACTGTTAAAAGATAAGTATCTGATTATGCTTTAATCATGTTTTGCCTGAATGTGTTGCTTATGTTATCATGATTTTCGCTGTGTATATGAATTAATATGAAACGCTATAGATTGTTAATTATAGCAGTAAATAATATGTTTTACTCTGATCTTAGATGTGTTTATTTGTTTAAATGCATGTGGATTATATAATACCTATATGAGTTATGGAAAAAGTGGTGTTATAGTCTTCTTTAAGAGTGATTAAGCCTTAGAAGCAGAAAAGGTGTGCTACAGTTTGGTATCAGAGCCAAGGTTTCAACACTGAGCCTAGATGGGCCAGTCGAGCAGTCTTTGGACTGAGAGTGCGACGGGAAATTAGGTCTGGAAGGCCAATTTCGAACCCTGGTTTGCTCCAAAGTGTCAAGCAGTTACTTGACGAGTTTTTAAGCTCAGGAGGTTTAGTGGCGTGTGAAACTGCAACTGGTGTGGTCTATGGCCATGGGGAGATAGGTCTCCACACCAATAGTGTTAGAACCTTAGGATCGGTTCGGAAGGGAAGGTGAACCCTCGTGACCATCGGATTTGGAAAATGTGTGTAGGGATTAAAACCCCTTTTGAATTGCACAGGAGCATGGGAATAGCGATACACGAACTCCCAAAAACCCGAGAAGATCTACACTGTAGATCGTAGGAAGGTAGTTGATCGTCCAATTCGACGGAGGAGTAAACAGTGATTTTGGGATTTTGGCAGATGGAGGTTCGAGATGTGGGGTGCACGAACTCCCGATGCCCGAAACCCCGAAATGCCGAAAAGATCTACACCATAGATCATGGGGAGAAGAACTTGACCGTTGGATCAAGTAGTTTAGTAGACAATGATTTCAGGATTTCGGCAGATGGAAGTTCGAGATGTGGGGTGCACGAACTCCCGATGCCCAAAACCCCAATATGACGAAAAGATCTGCGTCGTTGATCTAAGGAGGGGATTTGACCATTGGATTCCTTACTTGGAGTGGACATGGGCGCATGAATGTATACCACGTGCCAGTGAGTTGAGAAGATAGGTGAGAGTGGTGGGACCTGAAGATGTCACCGAAGGTGACGTGGACCCTCCTAAATGTACCACGTGCCACTGTGGTGAAGGGCGACAGCTGTGCTATGGGCCCAGAGAATAAAGTAATTCACGATTTCAGAATTCACAAAGGAGGAGCACGAAGGCTCAACACTCCAACTCATGAAGTTGTGAGTTGGAGAAGAAGTGCTAACACTTATCCCTAGCCTACGATCATGCGTAGCAGGCTCTAGCGAGGAGGGAGCCATACCTGTATCACATCTTAGGTATCTGTGTTTGGAGGAAATGAGTTGAGGGTCTTCGACTCACGAACTCGCGAGATCACGAGTTGCAAAAGGGTGACTTTGGTTACAAAGATTTAACTATTGGATCTTCGTGGACCAAGATTCTGAAGTTCTGAAGTCCTGGAATTTGCAGAGCCAGACAGGGCTTAGAAAACTTATTTGAATTGAAACATCTTTTGTTCTTGTTCATATTGGCTTATGAATGTTTTGGATAGTTCGTGAAGTTTTAATGGCCTGAAAAACTTCGAATTGAATTGCACAATGTGTGTGCAGAGTTCAACGAGGGTTAGAACTCCAGTTAACCAACACCGAGTATGGAATGGGAAAAGGTGTAGATTACCTTCGAAACAGGAGACGAACGGGAAGGAAAGAATGTCAATGTGGAAGTGAAAGGATCGAACTCCAATGAGCCCGGAAAAGAGAAGGATAAGGAAGGACACATAATGAAAATCATTGAAGGATTGCAAAGAGAGGCCCATGCTCGCCGATCTGATAGCTGAAAGCTCATGAATGTCAAGGATCGGTAGGGTGAATTAAACTTAAAATTTTTGAAGAGCCTAGAAAGAATAGAGAGGAAACTCGAGAAGGGAAGAGACTCAAGTAAGACAGAGAGTCACAAAACCCCTAGGAGAGGAAGGAGATCAAGAAGCGTCAGGACTCCCGAGAGGAGAAGGAGGTCAAGGAGTGGTAGCCGACATCTTAGTCGCTGCCAAAGACATTCTGGTAGGGAGACACATAGTAGTTCAAGCCCGTCTCCTACTAGAAAACACCGAAAATTTGGAAAGGATGAATTGAAAGGGGATATGAACAAGATTAAGCCTCCAACATTTGATGGAGAACATAAGAAGGAGGAAGATTCCAAGACATGGTTGCTTGGCATGAAGAAATACTTCCAACTGCATAATTATTCCACCCATGCAGAAGGAAGAATTGCAATGTATCAACTGAAAGGAAAAGCATCCATGTGGTGGGATCAGTTTGTGTGGGTGAAACACATCAGAGAGAAAGAGGTCACTTGGAAGGAATTTAAGAGGTATTTCGGGAAGAAATACCTGACTAAAAGATACTATGACAGAAAGATGAAGGAGTTCTTCAAACTCAAGCTAGGCAGTATGACTATTGATGAGTATGAATGGATTTTTCTAGAACCACTGAAGTATGTTCCATTAATCAAAGACAAGGCTGTCAAGATTCAAAGATATCTGAGTGGACTGCCACCTTCCATGGGTGACAAGACTCAATATGATGATCCTAAGACTATGTAAGAAATAATAAGAAGGGCGAAATGCTTGTATGAACAGGAAGGAGAAAGGCCTATCCTTCAGAAGGCTTGGAATGATCAAAGGAAGTTTAAGAAGGAACAGACGCAGAAGGGAAACAAGCCTACCTTTTTTAGAAATATTCTTCACAGAAAACCATCATTTAGAGAGCCGAGAATGACTGAAAAGGAAGCACAAAGACAGAGACAGATGCCCATTTAGTGTTGGGGCTGTAAAGGAAACCACAAGTATAGAGATTGTCCCCATAAAAATGGAAAAGAAAGAACTGTCCATACTGTTCAGCAAGCTGAAACAGTGGAAGATATGGGCAGTAGAATACCGAGGATCTACGCAGCCTTGGACAACAAACAAGAAGAATTTCAATCGCACATGATTGAAGTGGAAGGTATTATTAACAACCGACCAGTTGTTATTTTAATTGATTCAGGGGCTAGCCATAGTTATATAGATCCTAGAGTGGTGGATAGTTTGCATCTAACAATAAGGAAACATGAGAAGTCTTGGTTAGTGAAGTTGTCCATAGAGACCAAGAGGAAGGTCATTGAATTGGTTAATTCCTGTTCAGTGGACATGAAAGGAATGGGCACTAAGGCCGAATTGAACATTCTGCCTTTAGGCTAATACGATTGCTTAATTGGGATGGACTGGTTGGACCAACACCATGCCCTTTTGGACTGCCATAATAATAGGTTTACATGCCTGAACGAAGAGGGAAATCAGGTAACAATCCAAGGAATTCCTAGAGCCATGGCTGTTAGGGAAATCTCAGCCATGCAGTTGAAGAAATGTTACCGGAAGGGCTGTCAATTATTTGCAGCTCGGGTGGAAGAAGCATATCGAGATATAGTCTCGAATCTGGAAGACCACGAGATACTGAAAGAGTTCAAGGACGTATTTCAAGAGGTACCCGAACTACCTCCGAAGAGGGACATCGATTTTTCTATAAATTTGGTGCCTGGAGCAGCTCCAGTTTCAAAGGCTCCGTATAGACTGAGTACACCAGAGTTAAAAGAGTTTCAATTGTAGATCGAAGAACTACTAAAGAAGGGATACATTCGCCCCAACATGTCACCGTGCGGCACCCTGGTCCTATTCGTGAAGAAGAAATATGGGACATTGAGGTTGTGCATTGATTTTTGGCAGTTGAACAAGGTAACTGTCAAGAACAAGTACCCTCTGAAAAGGATCGATGATCTTTTTGATCAGTTGAAGGACGCGAACATATTTTCAAAAATAGACGTCAGATCTGGATATCACCAAGTGAGAATAAATGATGAGGACATCAACAAGACCACCTTTAGAACAAGGTATGATCATTATGAGTTCACAGTGGTGTCGTTTGGATTTTCAAACGCACCTGTTGTTTTCATGTGCTTAATGAATGGCGTATTCAGGGACTATTTAGAGAAGTTTGTCATGGTCTTCCTGGATGATATCTTGGTGTATTCCAGGATAGAGGAAGAACATGAGAAACATCTGAGAATGGTGCTGCAGGTGTTGAGAGAACAACAGTTGTACGCAAAACTGAGCAAGTGCTCATTTTATCAAAGGCAGATTTATTACTTGGGACACATTATATCTGAAGAAGGGATCGTTGTGGATCCTGAAAAGGTAGAGGCCATTTGAGAATGGCCAATGCCAAGGAATGTGGCAGAAGTTAGATCTTTTATGGGTCTGGCAGGATACTATAGGAGGTTTATAGCCGGATTCTCAAAGATAGCTCATTCTATCAGTTCCTTGCAAAGGAAGGAGAAGAAGTTCTAGTTGACTGAAGAAAGTGAGAGCAGCTTCGAGCGATTGAAGTAGCTGCTAACTAGTGCTCCAATCCTGAAGATTGCATATCCAAATAAGGATTACGTAGTGTGCACCAATGCATGTAAGGAGGGACTGGGAGGAGTTCTCAGCCAAGAGGGATTTGTAGTTTGTTATGAGTCCTGAAAGTTGAAGGAGCATGAGAGGAATTATGCCACTCACAATTTAGAGCTGGCAGCAATTGTCCACGCCTTGAGGAAATGGAGACACTACCTCATGGGCAAGATATTCAAGTTGAGAATAGACCATAACGCTCTGAAGTATTTATTTGATCAGCCGACGTTAAATGTTAGGAAAATCAGATCGCTGGAGTTTCTGTGCGAATATGACTTTGATATTAAGCACATCAAAGGGAAAGAAAATAAGGTGGCTGATGCACTCAGCAGAAAAGTGCACGAATTACATGCTACAACCATTAGCATGTACAGGACTGAGATGAAAGACAAAATTTTGGAAGATGCAAATACGGATTTGCAGTACAGAGGTCTTGTAGCAAAGCTATAACATCATGAGAGACCACAAACCAAGGAAAGTTACACCTTGGGAACTGATGGCATGGTTCTATATAAAAATAGAGTGTATGTACCCAATGTCCGAGAATTGAAGCTGGCAATTTTAAAAGAAATGCAAAACGTGGCTTATGATGGACATCCTAGATATCAGAAGACTATGGCAGCAGTCAAAAGCCATTATTTTTGGTCGGGTTTGAAGAAAGAAATCGTTGAATACATTGCCAGATGTATGGAGTGCCAGAAGGTTAAGGCTGAGCATAGGCACCCAGCAGGGTTGTTGCAGCCTTTACTCGTTCCTGAATGGAAATGGGACGTGGTAACAATGGATTTTATCACCGAACTACCTAGAACAAGCAAGCAGCATGATTCAATCATGGTGGTGGTGGACAAGCTTACTAAAGCCACCCATTTTATTCCACTGAAAACCACCCACAGGGCAGCTGATGTTGTTGATATCTTTTTAAAAGAAGTTGCACGCTTGCATGAAATTCCTAAGACAATTGTGTCTGATAGGGACCCGAAATTCACTTCAAATTTTTGGAAAGGACTGTTCAAAGGATTTGGAACGAAACTGAACTTTAGTACAGTGTATCATCCTGAGTCTGATGGTCACATAGAGAAGGTGAATAGGGTAATAGAAGACATACTAAGAATGTATGTGATGGATAAACCATCAAGGTGGGAAGACTACCTGCATTTGGTAGAATTCACCTACAATAATGGGTATCATGCATCATTTAAGATGATCCCATTCGAAGCACTTTATGGAAGAAAGTGAAACACTCCAGTGAGTTGGGATAATCCAGCTGACAGAGCAGTAGTTGGGCCTGAACTGCTCAAAGAGATGGAAGATCAAATGATAAGAATTAAATAGAATCTAAAAGTTTCCTAGGATAGGCAGAAAAGTTACGCTGATAGTAATAGAACCCATAGAGAATTCAAATTGGGTGACCATGTTTTCTTGAAAGTGAGGACTAACAGGAGTTCCCTGAAGTTGGGAAGTTGCACCAAATTGGCAGCAAGATTTTATGGGCCATTTGAGATCCTCGAAAGGATTGGGCCAGTTGCATACATGCTTACATTACCTGCATATATGACTATACATAATGTATTTCATGTTTCACTGCTTAAGAAATATGTACCTGATGCTAATCATGTTATCGATTGGAATGTGATTCAGGTGGAACCAGAAGGTGTCCTGCAAGTGCATCCTGTGTGCATATTGGACAGAAAAAGAAAACAACTTCGGAATCAAGCTATAGAGCTTATAAAGGTCCAGTGGACCTGGTACGATCCTGAGGACATGACATGGGAGCATGCAGATGCTATGTGGGCAGAGTACCCACATCTTTTTGAAAATTTTGAAAGGCTTGCAGAGACAGTGTAAGTTGCACTGAGGACGGTGCAGAAATAAGGGGAGGGGGATTGTAGTGTCCCCAAGGCCGAGCCCTGTCGTAAATCATGTTCTGAAAGGAATTGTAATTATGTTTTATAGGTTGGTGAGCCAATTTTTTATAAGCTGGTGGCTTATGTGTTTGTTAGGCCAGGGAGCCTAAGTGTTGAAGGCCAGGAGCCTGTTGTTGTATATGTAATCATGTAGAACAATTAATAAAAAATTGTAAACACTGCCAGGCACAGACCGACCATGATGAATGAGTGAAGGGGGACTAATAATCCATAGGTAAGGCAAGGAATTAGGGGCTGGAAGGTGGGAAAAGGGGCTAAGTGTTGAGTCTAGGGGATAATCCTAGGGGGCTTAAGCCTTGGGAATAATATTTTAATATTATTCTAAAAAGACATGTGCACTTTATGTTTTATCCTAAGTTCCTGGCAAGGGGAGGACATGCAAGGATGATGCATGCTGGTGGAACGCATGCAGTTCCATGGGTGACAAGTGTCAACCCTGGTGCATGCGAATAAAATGGTCAAGATGAGCCATGAGAAGGGTTCCTCCTCCATTCTACCCGACTGCCTGAATGCGTACAGAGCTCTGGATAGTATGACCAACCTGACCCCTGTAGAGAAATCCTTGTGCATTCCTGAGAGTCAAAAATCCTGTGTTATCTTTGATATTCTGTGTCCATCCTCTATCTGATGGATCAAACCTATGCGTGGAGGCTCTGTCCCGAAGCCGTGACGCTGAACCATTCTTCCATAGTTGAACCAGTTGGAAGCCTGTGTTTGGCTCTGTAAATACGTGTACACCTCTATTCTATGAGTTGAGAAGCCTGTGTTTGTTTCTGAAGAGCTGGTTTCACCCTCCGTTCTAAGCCGTGGAGTCTGTGTCGACCCCTGCGGGAATTACTCATCATGCATTCCCGTGAACCATCACTGTGAGGGCTCAAGCCATTACTGAGCCTGTTTGCGAGGCTGTGTTTGTATTTTCAGTTGGCTATGGTGGCCATGCAATGCTATACTATGCGTGGCTTGCTAGCCAGTGTGAGTTGTGATTGAGCCTGTGTGTGAACTCTCTCTAGGTGAGGGAGGTGGTTGTTGTTGGAAGAGGTTTCTTCTAGAGAGTGTCTTGCACTAGCTTTGGGCTCTGAGACTCTCTGATCCAGCCTATTTTCGAGACCTAGAGAGGGAGGTTAGCACCGATGGACTGTGCTTGTGAAGGTGTATACTCCCGAGTGGAACAGGCATGTGTGGAATGAGAGTCTTGTAGTAGTGGGCATAAGATGGCATCTTAGGAAGAATCCTTCCAGATTTTCTTTGTTGTTTTCCCTGTAGCCTTAGCCTAGCTTAGGATTCCTTGGCTTGGGGTGGAGCTTAGTCCCAGCTTGGGGGTGACCCACTGTTGTGCTGATCAGCAGTGCGGTCTAAGGCTGGGAGCTTCGTGGAAGGCCTGAACTTGGTTGGTGGAATATACCACTGTTAAAAGATAAGTATCTGATTATTATTTAATTATGTTTTGCATGACTGTGTTGCTTATGTTATCATGATTTCAGCTGTGTATATGAATTAATATAAAACGCTATAGATTGTTAATTATAGCACTAAATAATATCCACAGTTTGGTCAATAGAGTGTTGACGTTTCAGATCCAAATCAGGATCCTGAAGATGGATCCTGATTTGGATCCGAAACGTCGACACTCTATTGACCAAATTGTGGCTATTCCGACCAATCATGAAAACCCCAACCACAAAAATATTTTTAATCCGTAAATAATATGTTTTACTCTGAGCTTAAATGTGTTTATTTGTTTAAATGCATGTGGATTATATAATACCTGTATGATTTATGTACAAAGTGGTGTTATAGTCTTCTTTAAGAGTGATTAATCCTCAGAAGCAGAAAAGGTGCGCTACAAGAAGTAGCATGAGTGGGAGGCTTGATGAGGAATTCCCAACCTATTATGTCGAGGAAGTACCCTACACGGAAGACACTTCGACTGCCCTAGAACCTCAGGCAAGAGACAACACAAGGGGGAGGCTCTCTAAGGAGTTCCCAACATGTTATGTCGAGGAAGTTCCTTACATGGATGTGGTCTCGCAGGGGACCAGCTCGGTCATGGTGCACCATACAAACATAGAAACCATGGACAAGCGTGAGGGTAGCGCAGATGCAGAGGTGGTTATTCGAGGTGATGTAGACATAAAGGAAATGAAGGTAACTTCAGACAAGGGCCCGATGGCAACACCCAACTGAACTGTGCATGTACATTATGGTGCCTAGACACCCTTCCTCCACATGGCACACTTGGATCTAGTGTTTGAACTACGAGGAAAAATGGCAGGCCAGGAGCATAGAGCCCTCGTAATGGGGCAACGTTTGGATATTCTTCTGGATGCTTACTCCAATGCCTCGGCAAATTGAAAATTCCCAATGGGTGCCCAACCATTTGTCATCTAGGCCAGAGAAGAGTGGCAAGAGGACGAGGAAGACAAGCCACCGTGTATTTGATCTTGTCAATTTTAGTATGGTTTTCTCTTTTACTTCTAGCCATGTTGGGGCTCCTTTTTTCTTTAACTCTTGTTGTTCAGAGTCAATTTGATGCATGACCATCTTTCCTGGTTTCCTTCGGGCAGGATAGATGGTGAAACAATCTTTTGTCTTTTTTTTCCAAAGGAAACACACTTGCCACAAGTTTTGTTGGTTTTCGGTAAAATGGTGACACATTTGGCAGCTACAGCACCACTGTATCTCTCTGTATATTTTTGTTAATATGATAGCAGGAAATGCCCCTTTTTTACTTAAAAATAAATAAATAAAAATATTATAACAAAATTTCCAATATTAAACATATTAATAACAACAATTTCAAGTGTTTTGTTCTTCCAAGTTCTAATGTTTTGAATTCTAATTGTATCACAATATAATGGAAATTACAGTAACCCAATGCCAAAAGTACTTTAAAGAACATATCACAAATGCATTTATGGAATTAGCAAAATTAAAAATCCCATGCAAAAGGAACTTTTTTTAGGCCAAAAATGTGATAAGGGACATGTTTCTCTTTTAAAAAAACACAAATTAATATGCAATACATTCTTAAAAACTAAATTCATGTTTGGGAGTTTGTGGAATGTGAGTATGGGATAGGGGTTATCATATCACTCTGAGAGTAATTTGCTTGGAGATTTTATAACATGCAAAATTGTAATTTTAACATTTGCATATTGTGATTTTGAATTGATTTCAAAGTTTTTTTTATCTATCTAAATATTCAAAATTGCAAGAATACACAAGAAGACATAAAAATATTTTTTTGAAATTTCAAGAAGACACAACAAGATACAAATAATAATTTCAATTGTACTTCGACAAATTTGTCTTCAAATTTGAAGAAGACATGAGAAGATACGAATAACATTTTGGATTCCACTTGGACAATTTTTTTTTTTAATTCCAAGAAGATACAAGAAGATACAAACAACAATTCCAATTGCACTTGGACAAATTTGTCTTCCAAATTTTCCTACAATGGTTTGGCAATAACAAAAAACTCTCTAAGAATCAAACACGAATAGTAACATAAGAAAGCCATGTCTGTGAGTGCCATTTTTGTGTGAAGGTCTCACTGATTTTTTGTCGGACTTGAGATAGAATAGGTAGTGGAGTTTGCTTGGCACCAAAATATGCCCAACAAGAAGATGGTCCCATTCCTAGAACGCATGCACACTAAAGTGTGTGTGCATTCTAGGAATGCGTGCATGTTCCTTCTAAGCACAAACAATCAACAACTACAACTCAATCAAGTCACAAGAGTGTGTGTGTACTCTTAATGCTACAGAGATAGGATATATTATAGACCAAACATCTTTATGAATAAAAATGTATAGGGGTATGGGGACAAATTAGGAATAAGGGGTTAGGATTGAAAGTGTTTTCAATGATAGATCAATGGTTAGAGAACCAAGATGTGGGTGCAAGGTTTTACAAAAGGTATACTCATAGTGCACTCATGGCTCGAGAGTAGAGGGGGTTAAGGGTTGAGTACAAGTTATTTCTAGGATTAGATGGAGCTAGGGGGTTTTGTTAAGGTTTAAGCTATTATTAGGTTTATTTTCAATTTACTATATAACCATAGCATATGTAGGATCACTGAGAGAAACACAATCACAAGATACACAATTTTTATCCTAGGATACCCTCATGGGGGAGAAAACACAGGAAAAAATTCCTTAATAAAGTAGACAATACAATCCCAAGACAATAAACCAAAACACTAGAGAATATCAACCACTGATAAATGCACCTCTCTCTTCCTTTTTCTCCCAACTGCAGCTACCAAACTTACGCACTGGATGATCGAATGAGTGAGTGAGATAATGAGGCACTGCCTTTATTTATTTATAGAAACTGGCAAGTGCTAAAAAGGTGTCTCTTCACTAGGAAGGGCCGACTTTTATTGTTAGTGGTTAAAAACCCTTTGATTATAATGGGGACTGAATTCTCAATTTGAATAGTATGGGATAGGGGTTTTCATAGTAAGGATCAATGAATATCACTCCTCTTGCATGAAACGATCTTTGAGGTATCACACCTTCAATACGACTGAGGGAAAAAATTATATCCCATGTTGAATGCACTTACTCACGATAGGGAAGAAATTATCGCCCCTGCATTGAATTTGTCCTCTTTCAGAGAAATATCCCACTCATCAGATATTTCCTTTTTCAGATTAATCGTCCTTGCAAATATCGCTCACTTATGTAATGACTTTCTCACCTAAATATTTGATACCACTTATTGGGCAGCGAAAGCATAACACAACAAGATTCAGTGGAAAATAAATAAAACAAACAACAAGAGATGACAACGAACACAATGAAAAAAATCACACAGTGGACACAGTGTTTAAGTAAAAAAACCTTTTAAGGAAAAAAATTACGGAGCAATGATAATCAATATTCTTATTATTCAAGGTAGAATTTTAACAGCCAAACACACGAATACTACCATCCTCTCACACTCTTCCCACACAATGCACTTAACTATATTGCTTACTCACAGCTATATGAGTATGCTAGATATATAAAATATGTTAGATGGTAAAACAAGCTAGTTACAATCTGATCCACTAGTTACAAAAATTTATCAATGTAGTGTGCATGCATGCACATTCCATTTTTAGCTGATACGGTGTGCATGCATCTGCATGGGAAATTATAGTGCTACTAGAATCTTTGTTGGGTTCTAGATGTCCATTACCTACTCTTTACTATGTGTACGTATTTGGCATTGGATAAGGAGTGATTCTTCACAAATTATTTTTATCATCGCAAGCTTTTAGTATTTTGGTATTTTTCAACAAATATGAATGAAAGAAGATAAAATTAATAAACAATACATTTCTATCAATCATAAAAAAATATTCTAAAATTAAAAAAATAAAGCAAAATATATTTAAAAAATATTAAATTAATATATAATTTTATTTTTTAATAAATCACATATTTATACTAATCCAAAAAATTACACATATATATGATTTTTATGATTTTTTTTTATTAATATTAAAAATATTATAACAAAAGTTCCAATATTAAACATATTAATAACAACAATTTCAAATGTTTTGTTCTTCCAAGTTCCAATCTTTTGAATTCTAATTGTATCACAATATAATGGAAATTATAGTAACCCAACACCAAAAGTACTTTAAAGAACATATCACAAATCATATCACAAATGCATTTGTGGAATTAGCAAAATTAAAAATCCCATGCAAAAGGAACTTTTTTTAGGCCAAAAATGAAGCATCTTTTTAAGGCCAAAAATGTGATAAGGGACACGTTTCTCTTTTAAAAAACACAAATTAATATGCTATACATTCTGAAAAACTAAATTCATGTTTGGGAGTTTGTGCTTCATAAGACATTGAATCTTAGTATGGGATAGGGGTTATCATATCACTCTGAGAGTAATTTGGTTGGAGATTTTATAAGATGCAAAATTGTAATTTTAACATTTCCATATTGTGATTTTGAATTGATTTCAAAGTTTTTTTTATGTATCTAAATATTCAAAATTACAGGAAGACACGAGAAGACATAAAAATACTTTCTTCAAATTTCAAGAAGACACAACAAGATACAAATAATAATTTCAATTGTATTTGGACAAATTTGTCTTCAAATTCCAAGAATACATGCGAAGATACGAACAACAATTTGGATTCCACTTGGACAATTTTTTTTTTCCAATTCCAAGAAGATACAAACAACAATTCCAATTGCACTTGGACAAATTTGTCTTCCAAATTTTCCTACAATGGTCTGGCAATAAAAAAAATCTCTCTATGAATCAAACACGAATAGTAACATAAGAAAACCATGTCTGTGCTTGCTATTTTTGTGTGAAGGTCTCACTGATTGTTGGTCGGCCTTGAGATAGAATAGGTAGTGGAGTTTGCTTGGCACCAATATATGCCTAACAAGAACATGGTCCCATTCCTAGAATGCGTGCACACTAAAGTGTGTGTGCATTCTAGGAACACGTGCATGTTCCTGCTGAGCACAGACAATCAACAACTACAACTCAATCAAGTCACAAGAGTGTGTGCGTACTCTTAATGCTACATAGATAGAATATATTATAGACCAAACATCTTTATGAATAAAAATGTATAGGGGTATGGGGACAAATTAGGAATAAGGGGTTAGCATTGAAAGTGTTGTCAATGATAGATCAATGGTTAGAGAACCAAGATGTGGGTGATGTGGGTGCAAGGGTTTTACAAAAGTTATATGTATAGTGCAGTCATGGCTCGAGAGTAGAGGGGGTTAAGGGTTGAGTACAAGTTATTTTTAGGATTAGATGGATCTAGGGGGTTTTGTTAAGGTTTAAGATATTATTAAATTTATTTTCAATTTACTAGATAACCATAGCATATGTAGGATCACTGAGCGAAACGCAATCACAAGATACACAATGTTTATCCTAGGAGATCCTCATGGGGGAGAAAACCCAGGAAAAACTTTGTTAATATAGATAGACAATACAATTCCAAGACAATAAACCAAAACACTAGAGAATATCCAAGACTGAGAAATGCACATCTCTCTTCCTTCTTCTCCCAGCTGTAGCTACCAAACTTGCACACTGGATGACTGAATGAGTGAGTGAGATAATGAGGCGCTGGCTTTCTTTATTTATAGAAACTGGAAAATGCCGAAAAGGTGTCTCTTCACTAGGAAGGGAAGACTTTTCTTGTTAGTTGTTAAAACCACTTTGATTATAATGGGGGCTGACTTCTCAATTTTCATATTATATTTCGGGTTTGACCAATCCATAAAAGGGGATTTGGTCAATTACAATGCCTGACATGATCAATCCACAAAAGGGGATTGATCTATTTGCGGATTGATATAATGAATAATAACACAATAATAAATAGAATACTCTTTGAAGTTACAATATTTAAACACTCCCCCTTAACAAGAAGGGTATTCTACAACATCATCAGGAGAGAGAGAGGGAGGAAACATAAATGACATATAGAACAGTGACTGGGATATCTATAAATCTTCAAAAGTTTCTTATATTTATCATCAACATAATCATCCACAACAGGGAGTTGGAATGTCATCATCATTATCTGCATCAACATGGATTATTATAACACTAATACATCATCATCATCAATAACAAAACAAGGATGATACAACATCAAGAACAACAACATCACAGCATGAAGGCTAGAGAATCATCAACATCAACATCATAGCACGAAGGCTAGAGAATCATCAACATCAACACTATGATAGAAATTTTCAGCACGAAGTTGAAATCTCAACAACATCAACACAAATATGGAAATCATCAACACGAAGTTGTCATCTCAGCAACATTAGCGCGAAGCTAGAAATATTTAGCACGTAGCTGGAAATATTCAGCATGAGGCTAACATCACAACAACATTAGCATGAAGTTGGAAGTCTTCAGAATGAGGCTAGCACAAATCACATCAAAATGAAGATGGAAATCTTCAGCACAAATCTGACATCACAACAACATCAACATGAAGCTGGAAATCTTCAGCACAAATCTGACATCACAACAACATCAACATGAAGCTGGAAATATTTAGCACAAGGTTGGAATGACCACTACTCCCCTTTTCAAGGGAGGTTCTTTCGGACTACACCAAGCTTATCTCAAAAGTTCTCAAACTTTGCACAAGATAGAGGCTTGGACAACACATCTAGAACCTGTTCATCCATGCTAACATACTAGAGCTTTATGGCTCCTCTCTGCACCATATAAAGGATGTAATGATATCAGATTTTTATGGGTTTTGACTTATCATGGAACACATGGTTCTCTGTCATCTTTTGTTATCACAGAGCATCAAGTTTTCTTCCATCTCCAGATTGAACAAACCTATCAAAAACATCCAAAGCTATATGGCTTCACAATTGGCATAACATCTAGCGATGTATTATGCTTCCGTTGTGCTGAGAGAAATACTTGATTGCCTCCTACTCTACCATGAGATAATGGCTGACCCCAGAATGAAACAACATCATGAAGTTCTCTTTCTGTCAGAGATACTTTCAAACCAATCTCAATCGGTATAACCAATCAGTCTAAAGTCTTGATCTCCATTATAAGTGAGAACAAAATCTAATGTGCCCTTAAGGTACCTCATCTCATGTTTTGCAAAAACCAGGTGAACACGTCTGGGCTCTCCCAGAAATTGACTCAAGGTGTTCACAAAAAAAAAAACATCTGGTCTGGTGTTCACCACATACATGAACGATCCAAGGATCTGTATGTACAACATACCATCAATCAATTCTAATGAAGTTTCAACTAGGATCATCAACTTTGTTTCCATGGGTGTATTCATGGATTTGCACTCCAACATGTAAAACCTCTTCAATATTTCAACTACATACTTCCCTTGGTTAAGGAAGATCTTATATGGGATCTTCCAAACCTCAAGACCTAAGAAATAGTTCATTGAGCCAAGATCTTTCATCTCAAATTCGGCAGCAAGATTCTTCTTACACTCAGTGATGATATTTTCTTCTCCTGTTAGAAATAATTCATCCACAAACAACAAAAATATAATAGGCTCATCATTCAAAACCTTCAAGTAAAGTTTAGAATCTTCTTTACTCTTGGTAGAGGCCAAGCTCGTCGGGAAATTGTCAATTCTTCCACACCAAGATCTAGGAGCTTGTTTCAATACATACATAGCCTTCTTCAATCTGCATACATGATTCTTTATGTCTTCAACTTCAAACCCTTGAGTTTTTTCTATATACACTTCTTCTTCTATGACAACATTTAAGTAATTTTTTTTCATGTCCACCTAGTGTAACTTCCATTTCATCTTATTTGCAAGGGATAAGATGGTTTTGATTGAAGTGTATATGGATACAAAAGAAAAAATCTCCTTATAGTCAATTCCTTCCTTTTGAGAAAAGCCACTAGCGATAAACCTTTCTTTATATTTCTCAATACTTCCATTAGTAGCATGTCTTATATTATATATCCATTTGGAAGATACCACATCCTTGCTCTTTGGTATGGGAACCATTTACCATACATCATTCTTTATAATGGATTGGTATTCTTCTGTCATGGAATCTTCCCATTCTTTCTTCTGAATGGCTTCTTCAAAGAAAGTAGTCTCCTTCTCTAAGAGATCACACATCAGAGCCATATAACTGGAGAATGGCTTCAATTTCTTGACTTGTCTCATGGTTCCTTTGGGGGAACCATACTTCTCTCCATATTCAATAAGTTCCCTTTCCCAAGCTGGCTTTCTGTTTTGGAAGATTTTCATATGGGGAGGTTCTTGAGATTCTATTATGTCATGATCTTCTATAATCTCCTATTCGGGGGAATTTATGACTTCCCTCACTTGTTCTGCAACTCTAGGAGCCATAGGTTCTTGTTCATATACTTTTTCAAGATAGCATATTCTTGATTTCTTGAGTGTTGCATCTTCATCAAAGGTTACATCTTTCTTGATCTAAATATGATGGTAACCTAGTATGTATATTATGAACGAATCCTATTACGTATATTATGAAGGCCTTGGAGACCTCACAGTATCGAACAAATATTTCCTTCTTTCATGAATGGTCCATATTGGTTATCTTTTCTTTTGGAACATGTACATATATGGGACAACCAAATATTTTGAGATGGCTTAATTCTGGCTTCTTTCCGCAGAACATCTCTTCAAGGGTCTTGAACCCAAGTGCACTATGGGATAATATGTTATGTACATACATTGTGGTTCTTTATGCTTCTTCCCGTAAGTGAATTGGAATATCTTGATCATGGATCATGGTCTTCACTTCTTCCATTATAGTCTTGTTCTTTCTTTCTTCTACACCATTTTGTTGAGGATAGTAGGGTGTGGTGAGCTCCCTCTTGATCCAAAAATATTTACAAAAGTTTACAAACTCTTTTGAGGTGTATTCTTGTCCATTATCTAACCTGAGTATATTGATCTCTCTTTTAAAGAGATTCTCTATAAAGGCTTTCAATTCCTTGAATTTACCGAACACTTCATCTTTTGATTTCAAAAAATAAACCCATGTTTTCCAATAATAGTCATCAATAAAAGACACATATTATACATACCCACTGATGAAGGTTGATGGAATTGGGACACATACATCTTATTTAGTGAGCTCTTTGTTGTCTCTCTTCAGGAAAGGTTTCTTGATGTTCTTTCCTTGGGCACATCTGTTGCACATGCTTTCATGGTCAAACTTGAATTATGGCAGACCTGTGACTGCCTTGATTATAGATGATAATGAATTGTAGTTAATGTGAGATCATATTTTATGCTAAATTTTACATGTATTCTCAATGGAATGAGTCAAGGTTTCTTCTGACTGAGATTTTATCTTATACAAGCCATATTCTTCTTTTCCAATAACAATTGTTTCTTCCATGGTTTTTCCTTTGGGCCACATAAGAAATTCTCCATCTATGAAAGCAACTATGAAGCCTTTTTTATCTAAATCTGAGATATAAAGTAAGTTCTTTGTCAAGCCTAGTACATATAGTACATCCTTCATCTTCATTGGGGTTCATGAATAAATTTTGTAATTTGATTCTCCTACTCCTTTGATAGGGTACTGATAATCGTCTCCAAGTGTGAATTTCCGGGGAAAGTTCTGTTCTGTAATGCAAGAGAGAATGTCTCTTTGACCTGTCATGTTCTTGGATGCACCACTATCTATGAGCCGAGTCTCCTCACCAGGTGAAACTGATCTTGAGAGGGAAGAGATTAAGATATAGTTTTCAATCTGTTCTTTTATCATCTTTGTGGGTGGATCTTCATCTTCAATTGTGTGGGCACAGTGACTCTTGTTTCTCTTATAGTATTATTCTCTTATAGATGGAAAATTCTTAGCAATATGTCCCATATTTTCACAATGGCAACATTGGTAGGATCATAAATATTTTTCTCTTCTTTGACCTTTCTAAAACTTTTGTAATCTCCTTAGAGGGTGAGATTCTTTATGTATGAATTTGTTTGGGGGGTGAGACTCCTTATGTTGATGAGTTTATTTATGGAATTAATACCTATTCATTCCTCCTTTAGTATGACAATATAGGGCTTGATATTCATATCTTGATAGTATTGCTTCTTGGTTAGCCACTCTTGCTTCTTCTTGAACACATTCTTCCCAAAGACTGTCAAAGTGTAGTTTCTCCTTTCTGGCACAAATGTTTGGATGAATGCATCCCAAGGTCTTGTGATACCATTAATGGATATAATTATGAATTATTATTCATCTAGAGTATCACAAATTTCTTCTATATGTTCCATGAATTGTGATATTCTAGACAAATACTCTTGAAATGTTTCTCATTTCTGCATCCTTGTACTTTTGAGTTGAGTTCTCATATTCATTTTTCAGGTGACTTTCTTTTCTTCATAAATTCTAATTAGGGAATCAAACATTTATTTTGGAGTTTTCTTTGAGGGAACTTGTGGAATAAAGTGATATTTAATAGAATATGCAATGATAATTTTGTCCCTAACTGTGTCATTTTGGTGTTTTCCTTTAGCTGCAACATCGATAGGTTCTAGTATATCTTCTTTAATGAATCTTGATAGGTCATTATCTTCAAGAATGAGTGCAATCATATACTTCTAGGCATGGAAGTTTTCCATATTCTATCTTGTCAACAAGCTTAGTGCTTGCAGATATCTTTACCTTGAGCTAGGAAAATGACCAAAAATTTAAAATGATTAGAATTTAATTTCGAACGTACCAGGAGGTGTGCTTGGCTGAGGCGAGTAGCCTGGTGTGGTTAGATTACAGAAAATCCAAATTTTTCCCCTTCAAACTGGACCAACAGAATTCTGGACTGGTACTTTTGGTATTGGTTCTGGTTTCTTGGTACTTTTGGTTTTTTGGTACTACTCAAAAAAAGGGTTTGACTTTCTAGAGTCTCTGACCACTAAAAAAGGTGCACTCAAGGTTCCAAAGAGTCCACTAGGCTAGGGTGCACTTTTCTAGATGGCTTTTGAAGAAATACACCAGCATATAATGGAGTAAATAATACAATAACAATGAACACTCATCTCAACCTTTCTCATTACCAAAGAATGAATTTATACAATGAGAGAAGATGTTACATGAAATCATCTTCTCCTACAATATCTCAACAATATCTCCAATAATCACTCTATGAATCTCTCAAATATATTTCCTCACCTTAATTATACTTTATAGACATAACAAATAACAATAATACTAAAAAAAACTACATCTAGAATATGATAAATGAATCATTATTCCATAATTTCTCCTCCATAATGATCATTTGAAAATATTCCAAGATCTTTAAATTTTCAAAACATTTCCTTTGATAGTGCTTTGGTGAAAATATCAGCTACTTGTTCTTATGTTTTGCAATAACTAATCTCGACAACACCTTGTTGAACCAAATCTCGAACAAAATGATACTGGATATCAATATGATTAGTCTTATTATGAAACACTAGATTTTTGGTCATATGAATAGAACTTTGATTATCACATATTGATGGAATAGGTTGTTCCTGCTGCTCATGAATATCCTCCAAAATTATTTTCAACCAAACTACTTCACATGATGTTGTCACTATTGCTTTATACTCTGCTTCTCATGTGGACAGAGAAACTGTTGGTTTCTTTTTAGTGCTCCAAGAAACTGTTGTTGAACCCATGTTGAATGAATATCTTGAAGTTGATTTCCTGTTATCCATACAACCTGCCCAATCTGAATCTGTATAAAGAATACGCCTGAAATGTTTTGTAGATCTGTATATCAAACTATAACCAATTGTACCATGTATATATCTCAAAATCCTCTTAGCTTATTTCCAACGTATTTCCTTTGGGTTTGACATGAATTTAGATACCATACTAATTGCAAAAGATATATCTGGTCAAATTGTATTTAAGTAGATCAAAATTCTAACCAATTGACAATACAAAGTAATATCAATTGATTTGGAGTCATCATGTTCATATAACTTTGACCTAACTTCCAAAGGAATTGTTGCTATGTTGCAACTCATCATTCTAAACTTCTTCAAAATATCCAAAGTATAGTTTCCTTGTGACATCAAAATACCATCTTCTTTCTTCCAAACTTCAATTCCCAGGAAATAATATAACTCTCCAAGATCTACCATCTCAAACTCAACAATCATGTGTGACTTAAAATTTTGAAATAACTCATCATTGTTCCCTGTGTAGATCAAATCATCAACATAAAGTGGAACAATCAAAATATCATGACCTGAGTGAAGAATTTAAAGATTGGGCTCAGATAAACTTTTTATTAAGCCATGATCCTGGAAGCATTTATCAATTCTTGAATAACAAGCTCTTGGTGCCTGTTTAAGACCATATAAATCCTACTTAAACCGTTAAACATTATCTTATTTACTTGGAAATTCATAACCTTTAGGCTACTCCACATAAATTTCTTCATCCACATAACATTCAATAAAGTTAACTTAACATCCATTTGAAAAATTGTCCATATATACTGAGCAGCTAATGCAAGAATCATCCTCATTGTATCCATGTTTTCCACTAGGGAAAATGTCTCAGTATAATAAATGCCTTCTCTCTATGCATAACATTTTGCAACTAAATGAACCTTATACTTATCAATTGTGCCATCTGATTTATACTTGGTTTTATAAA
>JZKD02S2252588.1:146471-157952 GCA_000966675.3 Picea glauca
TATACTTAATAATCAAGGGTCGTTACAAGTTCCCCAAATCCCATGTATCAAATCTCACCAAATCATTCAACTATGCTTCCATAGCTTCAATCCGTTCTTTCTTTCTTGATGATTCTGCATACATTTGTGGTTCATCCATCGTCATTACTTGTGTCATAAGTGCATAATTCACAAGATTACTTTTGGACCTAGTAATCCTTCTTTCAAAATTTCTATCTAACATATTGATTTCAGGATGACTTATTTCAAAGCACTTATATTTCTTCTTAAATTCATCTTCCTTTACTGACTTGGAATGTGATTCACCATTAATAATAAATGTATCTTCTTTTAATTTCAATTGTACAAGTTGTGACTGATAAATTCCCTACTCATCAAATACAAAATCTCTCCCTATTATTACTTTCTTTTCTTGACGATCAAACAACCTGTAACTTCTTGTTTCAATACTGTAACCAATGAAAATACACTTCACACTTTTATCATCCAATTTTCTTCTCTTTTCCTTCGGAACATGTGCATATGCAATGCAACCAAAAACTTTCATATGTGCAACACTTGGTTTATGTCATGGCCATGCTTCTTCGGTATTCAAATTAAACACTAACTTTGTAGGACATCTATTAATAATGTCTATTGGTGTGTGTACTTCTTCAGCCCAAAATTCATTACCAAGTGACTTAGCCTTTAACATTCTCCTAGCCATCTCAACTATGGTTCTGTTTTTCCTCTCTGCCACTCCATTCCATTGAGGAGATTAGAAATTGGTAAGATCTTTCTTTATACCATTATTAATGCAATAATTGAAGAATTCATTTGACCTGTATTATCCCCTAGTATATGTTCTTAGGGTGAGAATCCTTAAACCACTTTGTTTTTCAACCAATGCCTTAAACTTAAGAAAATGGGAAAACACTTTAGGTTTCTCTTGTAAAAGATACACCCAAGTATTCCTTGAAAAATCATCAATGACAATGATCCAAAAATGATGTAGCAAAGGATAAGAACAACTCAGAACTCATAGAGACAACTCAGGAAGCTCAGAATGGCTTTAGCATACAGAGAAAGGGAAAAAATTCAAAGTTCCCAAACCTCAGCAAAAATGACACGATCGAGAAGAGAGAATCACAAGAATTCTAATGATTCAAATGGCTCGTCAAACAGATTTACAGATTGAAAGATATCTATGGTCAATATTTGGTCAACCCAGCCCAGTCAGCAGGGGATGAGTCAGGATTTGTACTGCTAACGTCAGCATTCATATGGATGACATCAGCATTGTGTAATACATGTGGAAAGAGAAGGAAGGTGACATGTGTCATGATGATATCAACATGATCTTAGCATGGTGATGTGGAAACACTAGAGGCTGCCACATATCACCCAGTTTTGGCATTTTCAAGTTGATTCGTGGACCAATTGAATCGTACCACGTGGAAGTCCATTCAATTTGCATGCTAACGTGGCACGAATATGTGGCATGATGACTTGGCAGAAGACGATGTGGCACAGTGAGAGGCATCCACATGGCCCAATCAGAGGCTGCCACGTGGTAGGCGGGAAATGCTCAATGATAGTCTGTGAGAATTTTTAAAAAATATATATAGTTGGAGGGTCCGTCGAATCTGGCGGACCACACCAAAATTGGCCACTAGTTAAAATGTTGGGATATGAGTTATCTCTATTGATAAATATATCGACCAAAATATATGTTAAATTTATATATTACAAAAACGCAAACCCAAAAAAGGGAGGCCAGTAGGTTTAACCTGGGACCTCCTCCCCCATATGCGCTGTAACAAACATACCCAAACCAATAGGCCATGGACCTTAAATTGTAACCAATGACAAAACAATATATTAAATGTTGCATAATCCCATCCACAGAGAGAGGAACACATACAGTGTGGCCGCTTGGGCATGAAAAATGATGTAGTCTAGTCATTAATGTAGGTTGCAGAGAGGGCACAAAAACTGAGACAAATTTCTTCTTGGATCTGTGAGTGCCAGAGTCGGATCAAGATGTGGAGATAGTCATTTTTGGGTAACTCGATGCCACAAATTCAGTGGTGCTATTTTTTTCTGATATGAGCATTATTTCTATAGCTTGGTTTCAAAATGAGGTATACTTATGTATTTTTCCAAATTCTTTTGCCGAGTTAATAAAAGTGCCTACCCATTTAAGAGAAGGACCCAAAGACATATTCCACCAGGGACGAACTCCGTTAACAAGTTTTTTGTTCATATTTTATTATTATTTCTCTTCATTTTTTAGCTTTTCCTTCTTTAATGATGCACATTAATTTATTCTCATTTAATGATATTCTTTATAAGTCACTCGATGAAAAGATCTTGGATCATGTTGGTATTAGAACAATCGTCTTTGACATGAATTGTTGAGTGTGAATTCTTACTAGGGACAAACATAAGTAGGGTGAAGGAACTCTTAATACTTTCAATCCTGAATTTGGTCATGCATCTTGAAGGAAGAAAATGGAAGAAGAGCACAAGCGTGATGAACAAGAGAAAAAATTTCACATGGTATTTTATCGCATATCAGAAATGGTCGAACAAATGTATGGAGATTACAAGAAGAGGATGAAGAAGAAATGGAATAAAAAGGAAGCATGTGTAGATCATGATGCTTCGGTAAACCAAGGGGCTAGAGGATATCCTCTTGAGCCTTCATCTTCACCTTCACCTTCGAGTTCTAGTTCTTCTTCCTCTAAGAATTCTCATTGTTCTCATAATTCTAGCCATAAAGCCTCTTTTAAGAAACTATTATTAAAGATTGATGTAAAAAATTCTTTACCTATGTTTAATGGAGATGCTAATACCAAAAATCTAGATAATTGGATCCGAAAGGTTGAAGTGTATTTTCATGTCCAATATATTGATGAAGAAGAAGTTAAAGTGAAACTAGCTTTTGTTCGGTTGGAATCCACCACTCTCATATGGTGGGAAAGAAATATTTAGGACAAAAGAAAGTGTGGTAATCTTCTTTCCTCATGGTCGTAATATAAATCAACGATAAGGAAGAAATTTTATCCATTAGGGTATTTACATAAAGCAATGATGGAATGAAAAAGCTTAAGGCAATGTTGAGTTCAAGCTATACAAAGTTTCACAAAAGAATTTAGGAAGAAATCTCTTGGATTGAACATTCCTTTGGATTCTTATGAAACTATAATGAATTATATTACTGCACTGCATAGTTATATTCGTCATACTTTTCTCTTGTTTAACCCGACTATTCTTGACGAAGTTTGTTTCAAGCCACTCACCTTGAGAATGGGGGGAAACATGTTCAAGAAGATCCCACGAAGAAACCCTCCAATATCCCACATAAAACTTTTAAGAAGTTTAAAAGGAAGGACAAGAACACCTCCACAGTGACGAGAGAAGGAGGAAATCCATATTGCACTCATTGCAAGAAAAGCCATCACGATGAAGAAAATTGTTGGAAACTTCATCCAAAAAAGAAACCGAAATAGTTTGATGGAAAGGGGAAGACAAAAAATGTTGCTACAGTACAAAAAGATCTTGGTTCCAATTCAAGAGATGAAGGAAATATTACATCGTTTGGAGTACAAGGTAAAGATTCTCTTCATGCTAGTTCAAGTTCCAATAATGAATCTCATGATGATGAACAAAAGAGGAGTGAATTATTTCACATAAGAGTTGTATCTAAACACACTAAGATAGATACATTGTTTGATCTGGGTTCCCAGGTACACTTAATATATGAAGCATTTGTCAAGAAGATGGTTCTTGAAATGAAAACACATCCGAAGCCTCATACTCTTGGTTGGGTATGTGATAAAGAAAAACTTAATGTCACCAAAAAATGTAGGGTCAGATTTGCTATTGCTGCAAAGTTGATTGATGAAGTGGATTTGGATGTTGTACCACTTGATATATGTGGCATAGTGTGGGGAAGTCCTTATCTTTATGATAGAAAATAATTCTTCTTTCGTCATGAGAAAAAATACCACCTTACTAAAGGGGGAGTGAAATACATTGTTAGAGCTCATAGCATGAGGCTAAATAAAACACTTGTTAGTGCAAGACAAATGAAAAGACTCATAAACACAAACAAGAGATATGTACTCATGGTCATAAGATATAAATATGTTGGAACATACGACAATTTCCAAGGATGTGACCCATATCATAAAAAGGAATTAATTGATATTTTTTAGGAACCAGATGGATTACCTCCTAAGAGGGAAATCCAACATGAGATACATATTCAACAGGATTCTCCTCTTCCTAATGTGGGAATGTACAAGATGTCATTTGTGGAGATGACAAAGATCAAGAAGCAGTTACAGGGCTCATTGGATTAAGGGGTCATTAGGCCTAGTTCATCTTCTTGTGGTTCTCTGATCGTGATGGTGCCAAAGAAAGATGGTACATGGAAAATGTGTGTCAATTATCGGGCCTTAAATAAACTCATGGTGAAAAAATTTTACCCTCTTCCTCGTATAGATGATTTACTTGATCAATTGAACAATCTTGTTTATTTCACTATGTTGGATTTGTGCAGTGGATAACATCAAATCAAGATCGCAAAATAGCATGCATGGAAAACTACCTTTAAAACCAAACATGGATTGTTTGAGTGGTTAGTTATGTTGTTTAGGCTTTGTAATGCACTGACAACTTTCATGCATGTGATGAATGATGTATTCAGGCCTTTCCTAGATGACCTTTTGATTGTATATTTGGACGATATTATTATTTTTAGCAGGACTTGAGATGAACATATGAGGCATGTAAAGAAAGTATTGGATACTTTGCAAAGGGAAAATTTGTATTTAAAATTGTTTAAATGTGAATTTGGCAAGAGTGCACTTGTGTACTTAGGTCATATTATAAGAGGAGGACAATTAAAAATTGATCCTTTCAAAATTGATGTAATTGTAAACTGGCCTGAGACAAAAAGTGTAACTGAAGTTCGAAGCTTCTTAGGTGTAGTCCAGTATTGGAGGTTCATCTCCAACTTCGCCTTTATCAAATCTCCTTTGCGTGCCTTAACCAGTGTGAAGAACACTTTTCAGTGGGAAGGAAAGCAACATAAATCTTTCGACACTTTGAAGGAGAAGATTAGTACCACACTAGTATTGACATTATTGAATCTTCAACATCCTTTTAAGATCGATATAGATGCCATCGGATATGCCATGGGTGAAATATTGATGCAATATAATAAGCCTATCTATTACCACTATGAAAATTTTAACCAAGATGTTGGTAACTATCCTACATGTGATAAAGAGTTGTATGCATTAGTCCATAGCGTAAATAAATCGAAGCACTACTTGTTAGGGAAGGAAACAACCATACACACATATCACCAGCCCTTATAGTATCTCCAAGCACTAAAAAAATTGCAACAATCTCGACATTATAGATGGATGGGTTTTCTACAACAATTTCATTTGGTAATCAAGTACAAAAAGGGTACAAGTAACAAGGTAGCCAATATTCTTTCTAGACCTCCTATTGATGATTCTGTTATTTTGAAGAACACTTCTCTATATCATGATAGCTATGTAGAACAATATGCCATTGATGAATATTTTAAGGATTATACGAGAAGCTAACCCTTGGCACACATGTAGAGAACTATTGTCTCTAGGGAAAACTACTCTAGCATCTTTGAAAGATATGTATTCCTACAAGTGAATCAGTCCATGTAATACAAGAAGCTCACACTTCTCTTGTGTGTGGGAATTTTGGGGTAGGAAAAACTAAGGCTCATTTGCATAGGTTTTGTTATTGACCTCAAATGAAAGTAATTGTAAATAAATATGTAAAGGGGTGTGTGATGTGTTCTACTTGTAAGCCCACTAATAGAAAACTAGGGATATAATCAACACTTCCTGTTCCATCCCATCCATGGAAAAATATCTCCATGGATTTTTTAGGGGGTTTACCAATGACCAAAGGGGGTCATGACTATTTGTATTTTGTAGTGGATAGGTTCAACAAGATGTGTATCTTGATGCCATTTAAAAAGTAGATCACTGTTGAGTAGACTGCTAATATCTTCTTTGAGTATGTTTGGGTTCACTTTGGGCTACCCACATCCATTGTCTCAGATCAAGATACTCGATTCCTTGGGGACTTTTGGACTATCTTGTAGAGGATGATGGACACCAAATTGGAGAGGAGCACTAGTTTCCATCCACAGATCGATGGACAGATAGAGGTGGTAACACAAACAATGGTACTTTTTATCCGAGGCTACTACAACAAGCATCCCAAGTTATGGGATGTGTTAGCGATAATTCTTGTCATGGGTTCGAGAGCATTCGGGTCTACAAGTTGCACGAAATGCTTAAGCACAGAACGGGAGAATCCCTATTTTTTTTCAAGTAGCAGGTCAAGCGAGCGGGCAAAGTGTCATTGGCAGCATCCAAGGTCTATTTTGTGAAGCAGATCAATAGTCGGTGGGTAATTGCACTCAACGAGTCACGCCAAGTATAGCACAGAAGTTTTCAAAGAGGAGAATGGTCATAAGTCTCTGTGGAGAACTCGTGAAGTAGCGAGGGCCTTTGATCACGATCAGTTGATGCGTGGGTTCATTTCTTGAACTCGGGGTTTGTAAGCTCGGAGGGCAGACCATATCCTTTGGTTGCGCGAGACCGCGAGTCACGAGAATTGTGGAAAGGAAAAGAGACATCGCCTCTTGGGATTTCACTAAGGGAGAGTGCCAAGGTTCGACACTCCAACTCGCGAGGTCACAAGTTGCGAGAGGCGTTAGCACTTAAGCCTTAACCGATGGTTACGTGTGGAAGGCACCGGTAGTAAAAAGAGCCCACAGTATTGGTGAGAAGATCTCAGTCGTCCATCAAAGAGGGACACGTGGTGTGCGATTGGGCTCCATCAACTCCTCACCCCTCGCAACTTTGAAGATCGAGGACCAGCCTCCTCCCAAGTGTGAGACACGAAGTGCCGAGGGCATCCAGGACTCGAGCCCACAGTATTGCCGAGAAGATCTCACACGTCCATCAAAGAGGGACACGTGGTGCGCGATTAGGCTCCATCGCCTCCTCGCCCCTTGCTACTTTGAAGATCGAGGACCAGCCTCCTCCCAGCCGTGAGACGTGAAGTGCCGAGGGCATCCAGGACTCGAGCCCACAGTATTGCCGAGAATATCTCAGCCGTCCATCAAAGAGGGACACGTGGTGCCAGATTAGGCCTTCTCAGCATATCGCTCATCACAACTTCAATCAGCAAGGATTAACTCTTTCCATTTGTGAATGCCGAAAGCGCTTTGGGAATAAGCACGGGGTAACAACCCATAGTCACTTGGGAAAGAAAGAAACTATGCTAAAAGGGTCTAGAGGCGCCGAGTCCAATCGCTGAAAGGATCGTCTCAATATCCAGGTACCATCCGATACGATCCCCCTCCCAGCCTTCACTTGGAGTAAATAAAGGTGAGAAGGGGTGGGTGAAACCTCTCCTCATGCATTAAGTATAAGGTATGGAAGGTCTAGCAAGTGGTCCGCGCGAGAGGGTCCTGGGTACCCAATTCTTCAAAGACGCCATGCCAAAGTCTTCAACTCGGCAGAGAAGGCTACGCACGTTAGCCCAACACTTAATGGCTCAGCTACCCTCCTTACAGGAGCCATGCGCAGTTAAGGTGGCGCTTGAAGAAGGCTTTCAGTATGAGTTTGACTGAAAAGACACCGAGCCTTGGATGATTGGGTGCGCCTCTGTGAGGTGATTTTTCTTGAGTATATAGACTCAGTTGTTGTATTTTGTAAGCATCGATGGTTGAGCAGAGCTCCCGGTTGTAAAGTTTTAACGAAACATTGTTGCTCTAGTTATGTATGAACTTTTGAGAATTCTTGCCTGATGAATGCTAGTTTCTTTCATGTCTTTGTTTACACTGTGTTAGAGCAGCTCGGAATTGGAGGATCCAGTCGAGTTGTAGCTGTTATAGGATGATGTTGTAATGGATCACTGTAATAGTTACGTTGTCTCTGATTAGTTCTTGTGATTTTCTCAGCACTGAGTGACTTGGAATTGAAGGATCCAGTCAAGTCCCCCTTCAGTTTCTCGAGACCCTAAACTAAGAGGATCTTGCATTCAGAGTCTTTCTTCTACATGATGTTGAAAGCCGGTTGCCCAAAGTAGTTTGTTCACCCTCCCTACCAAGTCTTCTACCTGTCCACCTTTAAATCAACCCACTGGCTGAAGTTAGATCAAGACCTCCTTTGTCCCATACATGCTAGACCCAGTCCCTGAGTTAGAGCGATACCCCCTTGATCCATTATCTCCATTTGATCACCCCTTATAAACAAATCATGACATTAAACTAATGGGTGTCGGGCTCTGCTCCTGCAAGCAATCCAGGAGTGACTTCCGATGCTAACATTTCTGGCACCGTTGCCGGGGACGAAGTTGAATATTTTCCCTGGGATTGAATGACAACGATTAACTGATTCTGAAGGTGCATCAGATATCAGAATTATCAAGATTGTTGCGGTGCACTTGGCAACTCCATTGTGACGACTCCGCTGGGGAGAACCTGCTCTATCAATTATGGCTTTCAGGGGCAGACACATGCGGTCTCATCCACAGCTGCCCCTAGCTACACCTGAAACTGATCCAGAGGTGGTTCTCAGAAAAGGAAAGGCCCCTGAAGAAGAAGCTTCCACCACCAAAACAGGTAATCCACCATTTCCTTCTGTAAGAACTCCGTTTTCTCCCCCTTAGTTTCTTGATAGACCTCCTTCACAAGTTTCCCATTTCCTAAATTTTGGGAGTGTTCCTGGTGAGTTTTCCCCTCCTGGTCTGGGATTGGAGGGAGAAATCCTTGTCACTCCCCTCTCCTCTGAAGTTGTACCTTGGCGTAGACCCATGACCACAGAAGATTTCCCCACTCCTACACAAGGAGGAGCACCTGCTGACTTGAGCTCATTAGAATTCTCCTTGGATCACCTCTTGTTTCCCACCCCACTCCGCGGTTCATTCCTGGTAGCCCCTTCGTGAACTCCTTCTCCTTCGAGTTCTCCTCCACCTAATATTCCTATGGCTGGAGCAAATCCCCCTATGACCGAAATAAAGGTCATCAAAGCCGCTAGATACGCTCCCCTCGTGCTACCACAGCCTCTCAATGCCCTCCCACAAGAAGGATACCTAAAGCAGCTGCTCAGGTTTACAGGCGAGAGGGACATAACTGCTGAAGAACACCTAGCAGCCTTTTATACTTTCGTGGATGATAATGTTATCATGCACGCAGACGTATGGATGAGAATTTTTGTCCATAGTCTCCAAGGAGAGGCTATAAAATGGTTCAAGGCCCTGCCTCTTAGATATATTGATGGGATCAGAGCTTTAGATAATGCCTTTTTGAGACAGTGGGGAGATAAAAAAGACTTCATGTATTACATGACAGATTTTGGGTCGTTGAAGAGAAAGGAAGGAGAGTCTGTTTCTGACTTCTCCAAGAGATTTAATAAAATGTACAACAAAATTCCTGCTAAGATAAAACCCTTTGAAGCCTCTGCAAAGATCACTTACTCTAGCATCTTCGATCCTAATTTCTGCCTACTGCTAAGGGAGAGAAGAGCTGCTACGCTGGCACACATGCAAGACGCAACCGTGGAGGTAGAATCCAACATATAGGTTGTCAACCGACTGAGGAACCTCGGTGATAGAAATACATAGAAGAACAAGCTTGAAGCTTCCTCATCCAATTCCTCTCCCCTACCCCATCAGACATATGAGATAGCTAGAGCAATAAAATCGCTTACTACCAAGATGGAAAGGTGGGAATTAGAAGGGAAGCCCATGTACAAAAATCCCCAGAACACTGATAATAGAGGTTTCAGATGACCTGCTAACAATATGTCTTAGGGTTTCCTGAGGGAACAAAGGGTAAAAAATAGATATGATCAAAGGGTTCAAACCCTCCTCCAAAACAACCTAGTTGATCATGAGGAAAGAGAGGAGATAGATGAGTTTGGCCCGGAAATTCACTGTATTGAAAAGACTCCCCCTTTTCCCCACTTGACTCAGTCTGCATATGAAAGATCTTTGATGAACATTCGGATCCATGAGTTAGGGAAGGGAGAAAGGGATGGTCATACTTCTAACAGATATGATCTCAGATCGAGAAGGAAAGAAGGAGACTTCAACAGCTCAGACCAACCTCTCATAGCAGATAGGCCTGCTAAAACTGCAGCAGACACAACTAAATAAAAGAAAACTCAGAGTGCTTTGTTGGCAGGCAAAGAGCTTGTCACTGAGGTAAGAGAAGCTCCTAAACCTACCCCCTCCTTCAATTTTAAGCATGAGATTCAGAAGATTAGGATTCCTGTACCTATCTCTGAGCTAGTTAAAAATGAAGAATTCAAAAGGTCCCTCTCCAAGTTGCTACAATCTGAATCCCCCCAGCCTCTGTTGGACTCAATAAACCTTCAAGATGAAAAGCCAGCCGTCATCTTAGGCCCCATGGTAGAAGACATAGATGACTCATCCCCCCCTTTCTACACATCCCTGAACATACATGATAAAGTGCTGCATAACTGCCTCATGGACTTAGGGGCTTCCCATAACCTCATGCCCAAAATAGTAATGGAAGAGCTGGGATTAGAAGTGACCAGAGCCTACCATGATTTATACTCTTTTGATTCAAGGAGGGTGCAATGTCTGGGAGTCATCAAGGACTTGGTGGTTTCTCTGTTTCAACTGCCCATGAAGAGTGTGGTCATGGACATTGTGGTAGCTGATGTTCCTCCCAAGTTCGGCATGCTGTTGTCAAGGTCTTGTATTAAAAAACTTGGAGGGACACTACAAATGGATCTCACATACACCACCATTCCGGTCTTTGGAGGGGAGAAAAGGAGATTATATAGAGAAGCCCAACTAGCCTATATTGTCAGTGATGAAGCAGAACCTACAAATCACCCCATCTTTTCACTTGACACCGACTTGGGGTCTAGTTTGCTACAACTTACCTATGCCCCTTAAAGCTCTTTACTAATCAGAAAAAACCCCAGCCCTGATCATCTAATTTCCCTTCAAAGCTCCCCTATGTGGAAGATTTTTTTTTACGGAGCTTCTTCTAATGAAGGCGCTGGCGCTGTAGTGGTTTTCATGTTGCCTTGTCAAGAAGTCGTGTCCCTGTCATACAAGATGGAATTCAAAACTACCATCAATGTGGCAGAGTACAGAGCTCTTGTACTAGGATTAAGAGCTGCAAGGGAAATGGGAATCCAGGAGGTAGCAATGTTCGAAGATGTCGAGTTGGTAGTCCAGCAGGTCAAAAGCGCTTATTAGGCCAAGCGTCCTCGACTCAGGAGTTATAGAAATGAGGTATGGGACCTAATTGACAGTTTCTTCTTAGTGTTCAACATTTCTTTCATCCCAAGAGAAGAAAACACAGTGGCAGATTCCTTGGCTACATCAGCAAGCATTTTCAAGGTACCCTTGCCGCCCAAACTGAGGTATGATGTAGAA
>JZKD02S2252588.1:188609-207785 GCA_000966675.3 Picea glauca
AAATTGTATGGGATGGTCCCCAAACATTCGAATGAATGTAATCAAGGATACCTTTTCTTATATGTCTTCATGTTTTAAACTTTTGTCTACAATGTTTTCCAAAACCACAATACTTGCAGAATTTCAAAATTAGAAACTTTAAACGTGGAAGTGACATACAATCAACCAGTACTTTAAGCCCTTTCTCGCTCATATGACCCAAACTTTGATGCCATAAATGAGTAGAGTCACTTTCACCTTTAGATGCTACCACTTCTTAATTTATTTTAGTCCTTCCTTCAAGATGATAAAATTTTGTGATCCTCTTTGCCTTCATGACTACTAATATTCCTTTGGACACTTTCAATACCCCACCTTGAGTTCTACACTTATAACTAGTAGAATCTAAAACTCCCAAAGATATCAATTTATTTCTAAGTTCAGGTACATGTCTCACATATTTTAACATTATTACAATACCATCATACATTTTAATCTGGATGCTACCAACCCCATCAATCTTACAAGAAAAATCATTTCCCATAAAAACAACACCATCATCAATAGATTGGTAAGTTAAGAACCAATTTCTATGAAGACACATGTGACTGGATGCACCATAATCTAACAACAAATGTAGATGTTGTTGTGAAACATCACAAGTACATAAAACCTCATCAACCATACCTAAACCTGAACATGAAGTTGTTTCAGTTGAATTAGCTTGCTTTGCTTCCTTTGTGGATTCCTCTTTGGATCGTTTTTGTCTTTTCCAACAATCCTTCTTGAGATGCCTAGATTTGCACATTACCAATTTTTTTTCTTACCCTTCTTTCCTCTTGACTTAGATATTGATGTAACTCTCTCATCTTTCCCTCTTTTTGTTGATCGACCTCTAACCACCATTGGTTCTATTGTTGAGGTTTATTTATTGGATATTTTCCTCATTTCCTCAAGGAACAAAGCTCCCAAAATAGTATCATAATTAATGGTGTATGTTGTGCTAAACCACATAGATGTGACTAGATGATTCGAAGATTCTTGTAATGAAAACGATAAGGTGATTTATTTGTCCTCATCTTCATATTTTACATCCATACTAGTTAATTAACAAATTAGGGTATTGAAAATATTTAAATGATCGACAATTTGTGTACCTTCTTTCATCCGAAAGCTATATTGTTCCCTCCTCAAGAAGATTTTGTTCGTCAAGGACTTTTGCATATACATACATTCCAATATATTCTGCAAGCCTGTTTTGTCTTCTCTCCAACGATGTTAAACAAAACTTCATCTTCCAGGCACAAACAATAGGTACTAAGATCTCTTACATCTAGATATTCCCAGTCCTCATCTGTCATGCTTTCTAGTTTCTTTGTCTTGCCCACCAATGCCATTTTCAATCCTTGTTGTACAAGCAAATCCTACATCTTGAGCTTCCACCTCAAACTTTGAACTTTGTACCTTTGTCATTTGCACAAACTCCCCAAAAAAACCATAGCTTATAATGAACCAAGCTCTTAAAAAATCCATAACTTATAATGAACCAATCTCTTTACAATATATGTAGGAACCAATCTTAATGTTCAAGGTTGAATCAAAAAAGGGTTTAAGATCCAAAAATATATTTACAATATATATATTTAAAACCTTTTAAAACAATTGACCTCATTTACTTATAAAGGGAGATCCTTAATTTATTTACCAAGGTGATTCTTCATGTGCATAATAAAAAACAAAGTATGATTTCATATATATATATATATATATATATACTACTTTCAATATATATTAAATACTACGGTTATCACTCCCTTCGTAAAGCATAAGAAGCGATAAAGATTAGTTATTACACTATTGATTATCATTGTTATCACGCCTTGTACACGTAGTAAGGATCAATGAATATCACTCCTCTTGCATGCGATGATATTCGAGGTATCGCGCCTCCAATAGGACCAAGGGAAAAAATTATCTCCCTTGCTGAACGGGCATACCCATGATAGGGAAAAAATTATTGCCCCTGCATCGAATTTGTCCTCTTTCACAGAAATAGCCCACTCATCATATATTTCCTCTTTCACAGAAATCGCCCCTACAAATATCGATCACTTATGCAATGGCTTCCTCACCTAAATATGTGCTATGACTTGTCGGGTAGTGGAAGCATAACACAACAAGATTCAGTCGAAAATAAATAAAATCAACAACAAGAGATCATAGCAAACACAATGAAAACAATCACATTGTGAATACAATGTTTATGTTGAAAAACCCTTTAAGGGAAAAATTTATTGGGCAATGATAATCAATATTCTTATTATTAAAGGGAGAATTAAAGCAGCTAATACTACCATCTTCTCACTCTCTTCCCACACAATGCACTCCACTATATTGCTTACTCACAACTCTACAAGTATGCTAGATATATAAGATATGTTAGATTGTAAAACAAACTATCTTAAAATCTGTGTTGGGTTTCAAATGTTCATTGTCTACTCTTTAATATGTATAGCATTCCATGAGAAATGATTCTTCACAAATTATTTTTATAGTCAAACTTGTAGTATTTTGATATTTTTGAATAAATATTAATGAAAAAAGATAAAATTAATCAATAATACTTTTCCATCAATCATAAAAAAAAATAAATCTAAAATTAAAAAAATAAAGTAAAATATATTTATAAAAATATTAACTTAATATATAATTTTGTTTTTTAATAAATAGTTTGTTTCTATTAATCCAAAAAATTATATATATAAAATTATGATGTAAAAAATATTATAACAAAATTTTCAATATTAAACAAATTAATAACAACAATGTCAAATTTTTTTGTTATTCGAGTTTCAAATGATTTGACTTGTAATTGTATCACAATATAATGGAAATTACAGTAACCCAACATCAAAAGTAATTTAAAGAACATGTAAAATTATCTTTTTAAGAAAAAAAAAATGAAGCAACTTTCTAAGGTCAAAAATGTGATAAGGAACATGTTTCTCTTTTAAAAAAACAAAAATTAATATGCTATACATTATGAATAACTAAATTCATGTTTGTGAGTTTGTAGTTCATGAGAGGTTGATTGTGAGTATGGGATAGGGGTTATCATATCACTTGAGTTTGTAGTTCATGAGAGGTTGATTGTGAGTATGGGATAGGGGTTATCATATCACTTTTACAATAATTTAGTTGGAAATTTCATAAGATGTAAAATTGTAATTTTAACATTTGTATATTGTGATTTTGAATTGATTTCAAAGTTTTTTTTATTTACTTGAATATTTAAAATTACAATTTGAATAATACAAAATAGTATTTCATCTTGTATCAGTTTTAGAGGAATACGAAATGACTTGATACTCATTTATAAAACTCTTGTAAATACTATTACAATTTGAAATAAATCTTTTTCTATAAAAATTAAAATAATGAAGTAACTTAAGGATGCTATCATATAATTTAAGTAATCCAACAAATTCATGTTTATTAATTTAAGTAATCCAACAACTTCATGTTTATTCAGTTTGAATTTTTGTTTATATAAATGACGTTCTTTATATAAAGATTGATCCTTAAATATGTAAAAAGGTACACCATTATACAGTGTAAAACTTATAAATGCTTAATTTTAAAATTCGCTGAGCCATGGGAACAAATTGAGAGTTAGTACCATTGGTTCAATACAGAGATGCATAGCTGTACCCACTTTGATATATTAAAATTTGGAAAAAGGAAATTTGGAAATAAGATAAATTAAGGATAGTGTTATCATATCAAAGTACATATTGTTGCATTATTAAAAATGACTATAAAAAACCTACAAATCTTAGATGATATTTTTTTTTAAAGATCAACAAATTATGATTTTGATATCAAGTGACAACACTTTTAACTTTAGATGATAGGTTTTTTAAAGCTCAACAAATTATGATTTTGATATCAAATGACAACATTATTTATTTTTTTATATGATGGAATGGTATTATTAATTTCCATTATTTTTTCTTCTTTTTCGAATACTACTCAATAATCTATAATGATGTAATGTTTTATGAATAAGGATATAATTTTTAAAATGAATAAAATATTTGTATTATTTCAATGTATCTATTTATTATTATCATTCCTAGGATAGAACTCACTATCAACATCTCAACAATAATGTATGAGATAACATGTTACAAAGTGAAATTTGAATCCATTGGTGTTACACCCAGTGGACATACCATCTATTAATTTGATATAGTTTATATATGTTTTTTATTTGTAAAAATAAATCAATGAATAAAAAAATCCAAAATGAAAAGTCATTGTTTAACTCTAAAATGTTTTGTTTGATAGATTGGGATGTACCGTATTGTTTTTCACATGTAGTTTGAAGTTTAAAAGTAGTTTGCATTTTCCTGAATTAAAATATGAGTATACTTTGAAGTTTAAAAGTAGTTTGCACTTTCCTAAATTAAAATATCAGTATACTTAATATTGAAATATTGATGATATTTTAGTATGGTTGACGACATTAGAACATGGTTGACCATGGTTGGTGATGCTTGACTATGATTGACCAAAGTTGATTTTGATTAGCCATGATTGATTATGTGTGACTATGTTTGACTATTATTATTATTGAATTTGTGTGACTATGCTTGAATATGTTGAATTATTATTGGCCACGATTGAATTTGGTTCATGATAGTAGAGTATGGTTGACCATGGGTTTCCATGTGAACTACACATAACTATGTTGACTATGGTTGACTATGGATGACTATAGTTGACCATCATTGTCCATATTGACTATCGATAACCATATTGACTATTGTTAACTATGTATGATTATGGTTGGCCATGTTTTACTATGGTTATATTTGGTTGACCATGGTTACATATGGTTGACATTGCTTTTATAATGGTTGACCATAATTATCTATGATTGCATTAGGATTCCTCTTTGATTCTAATCTATTGACATAGTAGACTAACATACTAAGATGACTTACAACTTGTAATGTACTCATTGTGAAATTTTTGAACTTAATACCACTATTTTATTACTAAGTAAATGATATCTATAAAATTTTGGAAAATTTCACACTACTCCTCACACTTTGCAAAGCATTCTTAATTGTAACATATGTAAAATACCTTATCCATATATTTCTAATGTTAAACTTCAGCATTGAAGGAAGTTTAAGCTTAACAAAGTCCTTATTACACTTTTAAACAAATTGAGAGCATCTTGTGCTCTCTCGATGCAATAAACAAATATGATGAGGAGTTATATCTAAATTTTCATTGTGTTTGTGTAATACTAGCTATTATTGTTAATAGTTAAAATATAATAAAAAATATTTTCATTTATTAGATATACATAGAGGTGCCCATAGTATGCGTTATTTTCGATCTAAATAAAAAGCCATAAAGAGCCGTTGACAATGAAATGCACTTGAATCTGGAGAAGACTTTGCGAGTTATGTCGATCCGAATATTGTCAGCTTATTTATATTTTTCGAATCAAATATGCGTTAGCGTGTATAAATGAAATATCCTTGGCTCTATTTTTCTAATTAAATATGCTTTAGGGTAAAGAACCGTGGACAATGGAATGCACTTGAATCTGGAGAAGACTTTGCGAGTTATGCCGCATCCGAATATTGTCTTCTTATTTATATTTTTCGAATCAAATATGTGTTAGCGTGTATAAATGAAATATCTTTCACTTTATTTTTCTAATTAAATATGCTTTAGGGTATATAAATGAAATATCTTGGGCATGGGAATGTGATAAGGATAAGGTTTATGGGATGGTTTCCTATTTTATTAATAGATTTTTTATTTATTTATTATTATGGTGAGATATTTTCTTTGGAATGTGATTTAGTTTGTTATTTTTATTAATTATTTTGTTTGTTTACTAGTATATTTATTATTTGAGGGGTAATATGTGGTATAAAAATCTATAATTCAGGGGTATCTAAATCATCACACTCTCTTGTATTTTTAGTGGACCACACCAATTCTTAAGATAGTTGGACTTTTTTCTGTGTATCCTTTTCACTATTAAAAGTTTGGAACCTTGACCATCTTAGAAAATTAAATCCTCTAAATTCAATTAAATTAGCATAAATTGACCAATATAGATCAATTTAATTTTAATGTTTCTTTCTATATTTTCACTCAGAAACTTATTATTATGAAAGATGATACAATTATGTGTATTTCTATTACATTGATTATGGAGATAATCAAGTTCAAACCAAATACTAGTTCAGGTTTCATGTTCCTAGTTGCATATTATTATATTACTAGCACAACCACATAAATAAAAGTGGTTGATATATACGGGTAGACAAGATTAATTTTTATTTTTCAAATATTAGAATGAAGTTAAATCAATCCACTAAAATAAGTTAATTAATTAAATATCTCTTATTACCAAATTTATGGTACTCCATAACAAATTACAAAGTTTAAATTTAACACAAAACCACTAATACCTCTTCCATCATTTAAAAGCAATTTATATCTTCACAATTAAATTTTCTTATGATGCTTCTCCTCTTTCATCGCTTGTGTCTGCCTCTAAAACTGCATTTTGGTTTTAGTTTCATTGTTCCACTTATTATTGAACACTCCTCTCACAGTAGAATCCAAAAGAAGCCCAAATAGCCATGTGTATCAAATAAAACTAGAGTTTTACATATCTCAATAAATTATGGGTATTAATAACCTAATAAACCATTATGATGCCAATCGACCTTTAATAATTACCAATTGTGATGTTGAATATTAGACTTTGATTTATGAACACTACTAAAAATATTTCATCTATATTAATTTATAATTAAAAGCTCTATTTCCAATATGCATAATCCTCTAGGTTTAATAAATAGATTTACTATTATTCTATTAGAATCAAATGAAACTTTTTGTTACATATGTTTCAAGAAAATATCTATCAAAAAGATTTATAGACTTTTTCCTTCCACATTATTAACCTATAAAAGGTATAAAAGTCACTCAAGTAATATATACAAAATTTTAACCAAAATATTACAATTATGAATTTCCAACATAGAAAATGTAAAATTTTCCAGTCCTAAGAGTAGTTCTATTCACCAAATCTTCATAAAAAAGCCAACCTATATTGTCTTTAAATTCCTTTTTGATAGGTTGTATGCTACTTTATTAAACATCTTCATAAAAAAAGCCAACCTATATTGTCTTTAAATGCCTTTTTGATAGGTTGTATGCTACTTTGTTAAATTGTTTGTGGATGTGCAGAAAATTAATAGTCTCAAATCTAGTCTCTAATCTTCTAATTTTGTCTTTCCAGTGGTTAAGATAAATAAGATATAGTCTTTAATATTCTAATCTTATCTTTCTAGTTGTCAAGATAAATAAGATATAGACAAAGATACTCAATATTTACTATTACAAAATAAAACTTTAACATCCATATTCTTTTTTATTGACATTAAATATTTATTTATGTGGTATTTCAGGATGATTTTATACTCTCTTTTTTTTTAATTAGTATGGTTAAATATTTTTTTTAATGAGGTGTAATAGAAATTGGTTTTTATAACATTTATTTATTAAAAATTCACTACTATTATTTGGATTAATTTGATTTCTTTTAGTTGTAATTGTCACAATGTTTACATTTCGGCAATCCCTTGACTTATATCTAGCGATGGATATGATCCAAACCGTGATATATCCTGATACACGACTTCGTCGATTGTCATCGGATAGAACGACTGTCCTAGGTTAATTCTTTTTGTTGTTCAAGGAATTGGAGATCGAGGTTTTCTGGTTCCCACGCCATGGCTGTACCTAGCTCCTCGACTAGCAACCAGGTGAGTTGCACTACAGAAAATACGGCAAATTTTTATTTTTTTAAATGGATATTTTGTGTATGGGTAACCTAAATTTTTTTCTTACAAATTGATAGTTTTCACTAGATTGAAGCATTTCACAGGTATCTCTAGAATTTGAGTTAGATAGGGACTAAATCCACACTAACCAAGAAGATTGGGTTTTTGACCTTTGTATTTGAACCATATCTCTGTTCCGTTTAAGTCAGATGTAATTCTGTACTAGCGAGTCTAACTAATTTTTCCAGACTTAAAAGCTTTTAGGATACCTTTCAAAAACATGTTATTAGACTACACCATAACCAGGCACCTGTTGAGATTTAACTTGAGCTGAAAGTCCACCAGAAGCCGTGTGCCTTGGGTTGACTCGCTATAAACTATTATGTTTAGTTATTTTATGTCGCGATTCTTCTCTGAGGAATCAACCCACAAACCAGTTGTTTCTAATGATTAATTTTAATATTAATTTTGGTGATTTTTGTTTTATGTGCTGTTTGTAACCAAATATTATAGAAATGAAAACTGATAAATTATTCAAATTTGGTTTTTCCAATTAGATTTCTGGAGTAAAATCTCTCTCTGTATTTAAAATATGTTTGATTTTGGTAGTTGTAATTAAACTGTCACAGCCGCTAACTCAGGGGCAGGTTCACCTAAATTCAGAGTGCATGTTAATTATTTAAATGTGGTTTGGATAGATATTAATCTATGTTAATTATCTAAATGTGGCATTCACTTATTTCTTAATATAATGAGGTAAATGTAAAAAAAATGCATTCATAAATATAAGTATAAGGAAGTTATGAATAATAAATCACATTGACTAAGAATATATTAACAGATTAAAAAACCATCCTATTAAAATTTTAGAGTAAAAAACCATTAATTGTGCCATTTCTAATAGGTGTAATAATAAAATGCTGAAAAGTAACCCTTGAAATCACTTTAAGCCATTTGGTTGGCTAAAAGCATAAAACGGTCAATTAATCTGCCCCGTTAAATCACAGGAATCAATGGTAGGGAGAGTGTAATTGTGAATTTAATTAAATAGCTTCTAATTTTGTCTCTCAATACCTGCAATTTAAGTCTGAGCAGACCGTTGACATTTAGATGCGTCGTACACAGCGAAGAAATGGGTTGTTGAACTAACTGGGCTACACCGCAGATGCCCTCTGATAAGCAGTACACTCCTCCCTTAACAGTAAATTACATCCTCAGAGTTTCTGAAGGTCATTGGAGGCCGTATGCTCATCCCTGTTGGATGGGCGTTCAATTAGATGTTGGAGCGTTTGCTGAGTGGAGGTCTTTAATTGTCAAATAGTAACTTAAATCTATTTCGTCGCTCCTATTTCCATTTCGTTGGCATTCTGTGATTTAATTGGTTGGGCAATTCTTTTGCTTCATATATTTTGTCACGTTGTGGATTGTCTCAGTAAGCATCTTCCCAGACCTTGTCTTAGTTGAGATTCAAATGGGTAAGGTGACAGGTTAATAATAATACAATAAGGAAAGCTGTCCTCTCCTCAGCAAACKGCTWGAGCGATTACTTGTTAGAGGGTATAAAGTGTTTGGGCACATGAAATGTTTTTTCCTTCATAGCAGTGAAGAGTTGTTTATATATGTATGTAAAAGCTGAAGAAAAATTGATCCATTTAACTGCTGGCACAATTCCAATTCGTGTATGTGTACTGGAGCGATTTCCAACATTGATTACCAGTCCTCATTTGCAAACAATTATACTCGTGTAAATGTCGAGTAGCTCGTGGGCTTCTAGGAAGACATTTCAGTTTTCTATTAATGCTGATATGTATTCCTTCCTGTGGATGTTGAGGACGTTGCATTGAACATAAGTGTTGCTGGTCATTTATTTTATTTGGAGTAGTGGTTTTTATTTGAGCCGGGATTGACTTCATATCAGCTGGAGTCATATATACATTTTTTTTAATTAATGTTGTGTTGTATGAAACCTTCGGGAGTAAGCAACACTGCATTTGGCTACCTCAAGAAAAACAAAAGCCTGTTTAAATCTACAAAAGCCTATTTAAATCTCCATKGTCTGTTTACATTCAAGAAAACTTAGGAACCAGTACTGTCTTGTCTCAGACTAATATTACCATTGGTTGTTGGAGCATACACTTACCAATTGTGTTTTTATTGGACTGAGCTCTTCAGACTTAGAGACAAGGCTATATACAGACATTGAGAGTGTTGTGGTTGGACGTCGTGGAGAATTAAACAAAGACCCCGAGCCTGTAGCTCTGATAGAGTTGTTTTCCTTGGAGTTTTTTCGTCCAAAGAATGTGCAAGGATATAATCATATGTCTTGCTTGTCATTGACATTTTGATTGGTGTTTATAACTTTGGGAATTGGTATATGGATAAGGATTACAAAATTTGCATAGGCAGATTTGTTGTTGATTGTCAGCCACACAATGGGTTGGATCTTTACTGGGCACTACATACCAACAAAAACTTCCAAACCAATTGTTTCCTTATTGTGCACTCACTTATATTTGTACAGACCAAGAAAAACTTCGGAACCAATTGTTTCCCAAGATCCCAAAACCCAGATTGACTGTTTCATTGAGAAGTGTATTGGCCTTGGTAATTATGACAGAGAACCTTAAACTTAGATACCTATCACAACAATGCCAATTGGTTGCTTGTGTGCAATTTACACTGATAGCATACCGTATTATGAATTGCATCCCAAGATCCCAAAACCCAGATTGACTGTCTCATTGAGAAGTGTATTGGCCTTGGTAATTATGACAGAGAACCTTAAACTTAGATACCTATCACAACAATGCCRATTGGTTGCTTGTGTGCAATTTACACTGATAGCATACCGTATTATGAATTGCATCCCAAGATCCCAAAACCCAGATTGACTGTCTCATTGAGAAGTGTATTGGCCTTGGTAATTATGACAGAGAACCTTAAGCTTAGATACCTATCACAACATGCCGATTGGTTTCTTGTGTGCAATTTACACTGATAGCATACCGTATTATGAATTGCAGAGAAGTTTGCATTCATAATTTCATCGAGATCTCTTCAAAAGATTGAGATTAGAGGCCATAGTTAAATTCGATAATGTGTTGGTAAAGTGAGTGTAGTTGTAAAGTGACTGGGATATAAATCTCTCATCTAAGTATCAATGCCTAAGTTAAGTTAAATATGAATAAAAAGTTCATGTTAGAAATCAAAGGAGCAATACTTATTGTAAAGGAAGTAGATTGATTTTTTTTTTTCTATCAAGCTTTGCCAAACATTGTAATATGGATATTTTTTGCAATATTTTTTTGTTGAAGCTCATATTCTGCAAATATCCATCAATCCTAGAAAACCATTCTCTTAGTGCCTATTTGAGACATACAAATAGCAGACCTTCTTAAACCTGGAAATATGGAACACCTTTCCATTTACATGAAAGCTCCAAGGCTAATAATTTATTTTACACTTTTTACTCAATTATTTCATTAAAGAAAGTTGTTTTCACATCCATGTATCCTCCATCCCATAAATCAAAATAAAGACATATAATCTAATGGAAGTGTACCTGGGGACTGGAGCAAATGTCTTCTAATGTTTTCTCATAGTCAATCCCTCTCTCTAAAAAAACCCTATTGCCACAAAGCTGAAATTGAACTTCTCAACGCTACCAGATTTTGTAGAGCCACATGGAACTTAATATTGACTTTCCCTACACCTTTGACACTATGTACCACATTTTTTTTCTTCATGAAGGAGGTGTACTTAAGCCTCCTTAGAGCTGGAAGGTTTTGAATCTATGATATTTCTCATTAAAGCTCTGATCTGTCTAAATGTGTTGCTAGGAGACTTAACATACTCTTGAGAACCTCTAAATATCTCAGTGAACCATCAAGGTATTTCGATATAAATTTAACATAGTAAATGAAATGGATTTATATACTTTGGCAAGTTCCGTCATAGCGAGAGTTTGGAACTTGTTTGAACGGGTGTCTTAAACAAGATCGATGCTCAATTGAAACTTGGTTTTGGAACCTAATTTAAAGAGCCTATCGATAGAATAAACAAGCTAGCATTTGCACATTAGGAAAAAATGCATGAAAACATCAAGAAGACATAAAAATTTTCTTGGAGATTGGAATTGAACAAGAATACATTCATTTGAAAGCTCTCGAGGAGAAGAATTTGAGTATGAGCTCAGAATTGGCATCCAAATTGGCATCCAAGTTAAATTGAGGAAAACAAAATTTAGTACCTTGTATTCTCAATTATGGATACGGATAGATGGGACTGGGTATGTTGCAATACTCATAACCTCTCGGCTAGGTAAGGTAAGATGTAGAATTGAAAGTGGGGATTGGATACCCTTTTGATAGGTAAGAGAAGATGAGGAATTGAAGGTGAATAAGCAATCCAGATTCAATATCTTCATCTAACAATTTTTTTTTGATGAAGTGCTTGCATATGTTTCTACATTGGATGTATGTGTAGTCATTTTGGGAAGCCCGTAGTTATATGTGAGAGATGACATATTTCAGCAGGACAAAAAAAAAATTAGACTAGTTAATGATGGAAAGGTATATGCCATAAATTCACACTAGGACAAAGCCAAACTCTTTTTTATTAGTGCTATTATGAAGAAGTTTGTCTCCCTAATTTTGAGAGAATGAAAACAACAAAGAGTAGGCAACACTTTGGAGATGAAGGAACCCTTGAAAGGATGTAGTGGCAAGTAGTGCCAACAATTGCAACAATTGATTGAAGACTTTCACTCAAGTGAGAGGTTGAGCATGAGATTTAGCTGTTTTCGAAATCACCATTACCTAACATTGGGTTGTATAGGAAAGTCCACCATTGAAGAAAATGAAGTGGAAAATTAGTTGTAAGGGAGTTAACCTAGTATGCTCCCTCATGGAGCCAAAGAAAATTAGAAGTTGGAGATGTGCATTCACTATTGTACCCTGAACAAAATCACCATCAAAAATAGTATTCTCTACTAAGGATTGATGTCTTGTCAGACCAACTAACTGCAACAAGCCATTCAATTCTTCACCTAACTAGAGTATCAAAGAGAAAGATGTGTGGAAGACACAAGACAATATTTATAACTTTTCTATGATGGAATGTGGAGGAACAACCAGAAAAATAGCATAACCTGAATAACATAAAATGAATGATTCAATTTCCCCTAAAAAAAAATGAATTCTTCCTCCATCTATGTGATGTAGAGCGAGCTAGCAAGGAAGTAATGGAAGCTAAATTCCAATGAGAGTGGATAAAAGAAAAAAACTCTTATATGGAAATGGAATGAACGCAATTACTAGAATTGCTTTGCACCGATTATGGTGGAAGAGTGGACATGACTAAGGCTCATATAATTATAGCTTCAAAATATTTAAGTCATTAATTAATTATAAGAGAAAATTAAATTTGTGTAGATTTAATTATAAGGGAAAGTGAAATTTGTGTAGATTTATATTGTGCAATATAAGGACTAACTCTTTTTTCGAGGAAAATATATATGGAGTTAATGCCATTCAAATTAAATGGAATTCAAAATAGATGAAGTTAATTTCATTCAATTTAAGGAAATTTTTAAATTTCATAAACTTTCCAAATAGTGCAGAGTCTAACATAGTAGCATTTGTATGAGTAAATCTATCTGCTATTTTGGATAATAGCATTTGTATGAGTGAATCTATCTAAAATTTTGGATTTTGTTAAAAAAAACATGATTCATGATATTATTTGTATGAGTGAATATATCTCAAATTTTGGATTTTATCAATATATATATATATATATATATATATATATATATATATATATATATAATTTTCCATCCTAACTATTCCAAATGTTACTAAAGTAGTTAAACCTTACTATACTTTATTTAATTTTTCCATATTTCTTTGGCTCTATTTCTCTTTTATGTTTTCCCTTAATCTCTCTAGAAATTTATATCATTTTTGAAACATAGTGGAAAGCCTACCTATACTTTGAAACTGGGTGAAACCTGTCCACCAGAGGTCCAAATGATGCCCAATCTTTTATGTTTTCCCTCGATTTCTCTAGAAATTTATATCATTTTTGAAACATAGTGGAAAGTCTACATATACTTTGAAACTCGGTGAAACCTGTCCACAAGAGGTCCAAATGATGCCCAATTTAAAAGCCTTCAATGCAAATTCAAGCTTAGTATACACCACAACTTTGAAACTCGGTGAAACCTCTGCACAAGAGGTCCAAATGATGCCCAATTTAAAATCCCTGCATGCAAATTCAAGCTTAGTGTACACCACAACTGTCTTCAAACATAAAGCAAATAAACCAGTTGTCTCGTTGTCTTGAAGCCAGAGAATAATATAGGTCGTTGCCCTTCATCGATTGTATTGTTGCATGTGTACAGTCTAGTCATACTTAAATTAACAAGAGAATTATCATACAAGCTCTCTTACAAACCAAACTAATAACGATTTCAACAAGATCCCAACCAAAGTTGTATTGGGACATTAAAAAAATCTAAATATCTAATTCCACCAGAAGATACTCGTTATTAATCTACAACTACGGGTGGAACTCAAGATGGACTTTCTTCATGTTAGATTCAAAATGAAGAAAATAGCAGAAACATAATGTAAATAACTGAAGCAATCAATAAATCATGATGAACAGAGATAAATAAACAAAGGAAGAAAACGCTTATGTTAATCATCATGTACATAGATGTACATATATAATACAAAAGACCATAACTGTCATGTAATTGAATAACAATTAGGTTAACTTAACTATCCAACTAACTTATGATTAGTGTTTTAACACCCCCCCTTAATCATAAGTTCGTTCTTGCCTGAAAAACTGCCACTACTTGAAAATCACATGTGTCAAGTGGATATTCAGAAGGCTGGTTGAAGATGCTCTCTCAACTCTGAAAAGAAAATAGCAGAAGTTGACGTCTTCTACTAAATTGGTGGTTTAAGGTCGACCACAAACTCATCTGGTGGTTTCAGGATGACTACAAACCAATCTGGTGGTTTCGGGATGACCACAAACCGAATGTCTAGCAGAAGCTGATTTACTAAATGGCATGGTTTTAAGTTGACCATAAACTAACAAGAGCTCAAGGCTCAAAAATATGAAAATGTAACAAGAAAAAATTCATGTATGTCTTATGCTCAATTGGTGGTTTTAAGCTGACCACAAACCATATCAACAACAATATGTTCAAGAACAAGATTGCATACCAAGAACTAGGTTTAATACTTGATCATCTATTCATAGGCTCTAAATCAAACTTGGAACCTGACTCAAAATCAAACTTGGAACCCGACTCAACTAGATTCCCCCCCTGTTAGGGACAAGTGGTTCCAATTCCCTTGACCATCATTAGCAAGTATGGCCAAGAAGAGATCCAGCATATCAAACTGTCTTTCGGCGAAGTTTGAAAACTCGATCTTCAACTCAGAAGACTACATCAACTGGGCCCTGATCATACCCTAAATCATCAAATCTTGAAAAACATGCATGTCCATCAACTGTAGAAATATCTCCAATCAAGTATGACTGTACTTTTGTATAAATCCGACGATAAGACTGCTCCAATAAATTGGCTTCCAAACGCCAACGCCAATTCCCTAACCATTCAAAATGAAGTTGTTTCCTCTTGCGCTTTTGACACCTTACCGAGGGATGATTTTTCTTCCCACAAAATTTGCATGGGTGAAGATTAAAATAGTTTGACTTATCATGGACAAACCGGTGACAGTGTTTGCACTATATGGGTTCTTTATTTGACTGATTAGCAACATCATCATCACCTATGTCCTGTGCCTGTTCCTTACCAATATCCGTAAGCTCTGTCATCTTATCATCATTCAAAAAACCTCCACTCACAAAGCAAATAGGTTCTCTATAATTAGGAATATGTAAAAGGTTGTTAGCATCATTTTCATATCCTAGTCCATATCGGTTTCGTTTAAATTGTAATTCTTCCCATGGTCGAACAATACATTTATCAACAACTTTTTCTGACATAGGGACTTCATCTAATTGATCTTCATGTTTTTCATAACTAGTCAACTGAGCATCTTCATTCTCATCCTTGATATCATTAAAATCACATTGTTGGTGTCGAAGCAAAATTAACTCATCAGACAACAACTTGATTTGATGTTTGAACATGTCAAGTAATCGTTGTGCTGAGGGTGCACTTGTTTATTGCAATTGTAGATTCCGTAGTTGAGTTAATTAATGTGTGCAATATTGTAAATAGTTCTTCAATTCTTTCCATTATGCAGAATATGGAAGAGAGATCTTTGTTGATGCCACAAAATTCAATTTTGCCAAGAGCGATCGTCTGATGCATAAATGTGCCAAAAACTATAGGATAACCAATGGCTCACACAAAGATCCTCAGACACACACAAAGATCCTAAGAGAGACCCCCTTATTCAATTTCGGGTGGGTCTAGAATTAACACCAAATAAAAATTTTCAAATGTAGTTTGTTGGACCCCTTATAACACCTTTACAACCACCTTATAACCTCATTATAACTTCCAAAAAACTACTTATAACACCTTCACAAAAAGTCTTTCAAATAAATAACAAACCCTTATAACTCCAATTACAATCAATGGAGAAAACTCCTCCATATAAAACCTTATAACTCCCTAAACCCACATCAAAGTCTTCCTTTAAGTTAAAATAACTCCTTGAGTTTCTCTTGAAATAATTTATTTTTTGATGAAATAAAGTTAATGAAATCCACTTATCGCTCCAAAAGTTTAAGGGATCTTGCATAAAGCTATAACCCTATAAAGATATATTTTAATATTCTTTATGAAACTTTAATGTTCTTTATGGAAGATGACTAAATTAGTGAAATAATGCCACTAAACTATTAACAATGCCAATCAGTTTTTTTTTACCTTTTGATCGTAGAATTCCATTGTTGAAGCATAACAAGATTGCTGTTGCCACTCTCTAGCAATGAGTAAGAACATAAAGTGAATTGGCTGCATTGCGTCTGCTGTCATCACACAGAACGACTATATCGGTGGTAATAATAAGAATGATTGTTAAAGCCTCCATCTGTGCATCATTTTAAGTTATTGCTTTGGGCATGTTTCATGGGTCGATCTCAGAAATGTAATGTGAGATCCATACATATTCATAACAGGATCTATTCACACCGTAACACGCCTAGGTCGCAGATCTTGTTATGGATTCTCCTTCACAGGCTCGCGCTCTCTAATGCGAAGGGCTCCAAGGCTTCAACAAATTTGATAGAGCGTAAAAAGAACGGCATAAGGCCCTCTTCCAGTGAGTGGCCTTCATCTTTTGCGGGTGACCTCCTCCTCTTCTGCTCATGAAACCAGCAGACGCCCGACCCCTTGGCTCCGGAAATAAACTTCTCACGAATAGAACTGCTCGGCTCACTGGTCGGCTCTTTCTTCCTCTGCACGCAAATGAACTCGTCGGTTTTCCTCACAAACATGCAAATCCTCAGCTCTTTCTTCTCTGCTCACTGATTCCCAGCGATCGGAATTCTCTTCTCCTCAAGATTTAAAACCATTTAATACCACAAATCAGGCTTCGACTGTTTGTGCGATCGCGGGACCCTGACACAACGCTGAACACGTCCTTTCCTTTCATTTCTTAAGAAAATGACGACCAATGCTCTGGTCATCCGCGGCACCCTGAAGGGGGTTTCTCGGAGAAAGAAGTACGCAAATGTATCACGAAGTTATCAAGATCGAGAAATTAGGGTTTCTGAGAGACTAGGGTTTACATGTGCGAGAGGGTAGCACAAGAGGAATGGCAAATGCTCATTGTCCACAGATTAATGCACACGAATCGATCACAGGAATGGAATGCAGAGGAACTGGCAGGCAGGGGGCATTTTCTGGTCGCGAGAGGAAAGGACACGCCAAGGGAACAAATCTTGGAGTTAACCTGGTTTTATGCCAGGTATAACTGTAACTCCACATTTCATTATTTCACAAATGAATGACTGTAGGTATTCTTCAACAGGTTTACTCTTCCTATCACCTAACACTCTCCATCCACATTTTTATATTCATCAATTCCACAGGCGCATCAAGATCAGAAATTGCTTTGATACCACTGTTAGATTCAAAATGAAGAAAATAGCAGAAACATAATGTAAATAACTGAAGCAATAAATAAATCATAATGAACAGAGATAAATAAACAAAGGCAGAAAAGGCATACTCTATTCATTAACGCTTCTGTTAATCATCATGTACATAGATGTACATATATAATACAAAAGAGCATAACTGTCATGTAACTGAATAATAGCTAGGTTAACTTAACTATCCAACTAACTTATGATTAGTGTTTTAACACTTCAGCCATTGCCTCTCTGACCTAAGGTGAAATTGGGTTAGAATCAACAAAAAAAGATGTTGCGGGCTATTGAATGGACTGAGATTGAACTGCTTGGAAATCTATATTATATTCTATATTTGACACCTGATATAGGAAAAGAACTCCACAGTCTCTATAGTATTAAACCAATAAAAACCATTTGGAAAACTAAACAGAATAAACAGACTTCTAGGTCCATTTGAAGAGATAAACAATGGTTTGACAAACATCTAGGACCATTTGAACAGATAAACAAAGCTTTTACAGTCAATATGAAAGAGATAAATAGAATAAAATATAAAGGAGATAAATAGAGATAAATATAAACATATTGATCTAAGAAATATAATAATAAAATAAGAACAGATAAACCAAGCTTTTACAGTCAATATGAAAGAGATAAACACAATAAAATATAAAGGAGATAAATAGAAATAAATATGAACATATTGATCTAGGAAATAGAATAATAAAATAATATATTAAAAAATACATTTTTAAAGATAAATAATTCATTATAAGTAATAGTTTTATATATAATTTACTATAAGAAATGGTTTTATATATAATTTATCATAAATAATGGTTTAACAGGGAAATAGGTTTTTTATAATATGGAATTTTTGAGGACCATTTGAAATATGAAAGAGATTTCTTTTATATATAATTCACCCTAAATAATGGTTTAACAGAAAAATAGGTTCTTCATGATATGGAATTTTTGAGGAACATTTGAAATATGAAAGAGATTTTTTTTATATATAATTCATCCTAAATAATGGTTTAATAAGAAAATAGGTTCTTCACAATATGGAATCTTTGAAGACCATTTGAAATATGAAAGAGATCTCTTTTATATATAATTTACCCTAAATAATGGTTTAACAAGGAAATAGGTTCTTTACAATATGGAATCT
>JZKD02S2252588.1:212276-237323 GCA_000966675.3 Picea glauca
CACAAGGTATCAAAGTAATCTAAGTGTATCATATGTATGAAAATATCTTGTGATGTTCAAGACATTGTCATTATCTTTTGAAAATATTAAGAGTGTTGGGTTGTTTATACATGTGCTAGTTGGAAAGATGAGTGTTTTATTTTCTTTTCTAATTTATGTGTTATTGAAGAGGTACTATGTGTTAGTAAATTGAAGAGCTATTATTTGTTAGTAAATTATAATTTCATTGCTAGAGTTTTCCATTCTAGCCTATTTTGCATTGCAGTAAAAGAAACACAGGTGGCCAAAAAAAGATTTAATTATTTTCAATGTTTTATTGTTGAAGTACTTGAAGAAACATCGAGGATAAATTGACATTTCTCAGGAATTTTTGTTCGATAAATGGTTAGTTATAAGCTTACCATTTATCAATCATATGATATGAAAACCTAAGTTCAAATACGCCTATGGAGACCTGTATGGTAAGTACCCACAGTGACTACAAAAAAATTGACAAGAGTTCTTTTCAATGCTAGAGAGAAGTTGAATATCAAGAATAGAGGGGAAACATCATGGATGTATGGTCTCCCACAACACCCACTGAGCATGCGTGTTCTTTGGGAAGATTCAATTATGGAATGAATAAAGAGCACAAGGAAGAAGTAATTAGTTGGGCGAATGAAGACATTTGGTTCTGAGCAGGGGCGCCTTGGGTACACAATGGGGTAGAGACAAAGAGAAGGGGTAGAGACAGAGAGGGAAGGGGGGGTAGAAAGAGGAGGGTTAGAGAAAGAGTGATATGGAGGAGAGGGAGAAAGAGATATGGGGTAGAGAGAGGGATAGTGAGATGAAGGGAAGCATAGAAGGAGACATAGAAGGGGGATATAGAGAGAATGAGAGGAAGGGGGGGATATATAGGGATACAATGAGGAGGAATAGAGAGAGAAATAGGAGAAAAGAGAGTGATACTGAGACTAACAATGAGGACATAGTGAAAGGGTAGAAGAGAGAGGGGAGTGAGGGACAAAGGGGGAGAGAGAGAGAGAGAGGGGAATATTGGGGGGATAGAGAGGGAGTGGGTGTGATATTCTGAGGCATGTCAAGGTAAGGTATAGCTCTAGGTATTTCCATGCCTTCTAATGTCTAACTCTTGACATGTCTAGGTCTTACCATCTATAGAAGTTTGAGGGAGAGAGAACGAGACAGAGAGGGGGCATAGACAGGGAGAGTGAGAGGGAGATAGAGAGGGGAGAGTAGATGTAGGAGAGGGAGGAGATAGATAGAGAAGGAAATTATTTGTAAGAGCACATGCACATTCCTAGAGCGCGCGCACATTCCTAGAGAGTGATAAAAAAAAATGATCATGTTAAGACCCTCTTAGCCCGCACAAACAAAATACATTGTTATTTCAGGCATATGCTGATTTTGATAATTTAAAAATATACAAAATTAATATAAAAAATTTCCAAAAAATACACGGCACAAGAAAAATGGGTTTTGTACAATTATACAAGTTTTTGGAATGAAATTACATCGTTAAAATACTCAACACCTACACGAATAAAAACATATACCTTATATTTAGTTAGAAAAATAAGATATTGTTGTTAGAAGAAATCAAATTTGACCTGGTCATTCACAATATTCGAAAAGATAATTTAATTTCCTACATTTCATCTTCTTACACCATATTAAAATTTATTGTAAAAGTACCTTGAATAATCCGTCCAAGTTAACATATTGTTGTTTTTCCAGCATTTCCACTAATGCATCATTAGAGACCATCATTATCTTTCACTGAGCCTTGATTTACCTATCAATGCTCTTTTCAACCAAAGCTATAAATTTATTAAAATTATTAAATACATCAACTTTTCTTTTAAGTAAATAGATCCACACCTTTCTAGAGTAGTCATCTATAAATGTCACAAAATAAGGCGATCCTCCAAAAGAAATTGTAGGGGATGGTCCCCAAACATTCGAATGAATGTAATCAAGGATACCTTTGCTTATATGTCTTCATGTTTTAAAATTTTGTCTACATTGTTTTCCAAAAACACAATACTTGCAGAAATTCAAATTCAGAAATATTAAACTTGGAAGTGACTTACAATCAACCAGTACCTTAATCCCTTTCTCACTCATATGACCCAAACGTTGATGCCATAAATGAGTAAAGTCACGTGCACCTTCAGATGCTACAACTTCTTCATTTATTTATGTCCTTCCTTCTAGTTGATAAAGGCTCAGGATCATATTTTCCTCCATGACTACTAATATGCCTTTAGACACCTTCAACACCCCACCTTGAGTTGTACACTTATAACTAGTAAAATCTAGAACTCCCAAAGATATTATTTTTTTTCTAAGTTCAGGTACATGCCTCAAATATTTTAAGGTTCTTACAATACCTTCATACATTTTAATTTGGATGCTACCAACCCCAACAATTTTACAAGAAAAATCATTTCCCATAAAAACAACACCATCATCAATAGATTGGTAAGTTGAGAACCAATTTCTATGAAGACACATGTGACTGGATGCACCATAATCTAACAACAAATGTAGATGTTTTTTTGAAACATCATAAGTGTATAATACCTCATCAACCATGCCTTAACCTAAACATGAACTTGATTTAGTTGAATTAGCTTCGTTTTCTTCCTTTGTGGAGTCCTCTTTGGATGATTTTTGTCTTTTTTAGAAATCCTTTTTGAGATGCGCAGATTTTCCACAGAGCTAACATTTTTTCTTAACCTTATTTCATCTTGCCTTAGATATTGATGTACCTCTATGATCTTTCCCTCTTTTTGTAGATCGACCTCTGACAACAATTGCTTCCACTATTGAGGTTTATTTACTGCATCTTCTCCTCATTTCCTCAATTAACAGAGCTCCCACAAAAATGAAATAATCAATGGTGTATGTTATGCTGAACCACATAGATGTGAGAAATTTATCCCAATATTCAGGTAATGAAAATGATAATGTGGATGCTTTGTCCTCATCTTCATATTTTACATCCATACTAGTTAATTAACAAATCAAGTTATTGAAAATATTTAAATGTGTAATGAACCTCCCATTCGTCATGACTACAAACCTCATATAACAAGTGGAATTTTTTTATTTTTTTTTGTGTTTTTAATAAGTGTGTGCGTGCATACAAGGGAAACAACATATTTGACTCTACTTCGCCACCCGACGACTAACAAGACACAACCACGGTGATCACAACAAGAAGACATAAGGCGCACAACAAGTAACTGCAAGCATTAAACGACCACTGTGTTATGTACAGTACGAACACAGATGGTAGAATCCATAGTAGTAGATTTTACTATTTATGCACAGGAACGCAGGGTGTTTAATCTTAGTTCTCTGCTCCGGAGAGAGAGAATGTTAGATAGGCTCCTGGCCGACTGCTCAGGCAGAAACTAGTAATCTTTGTCAGAAGGTCGCAGTGGTGGGAACTCTTCCTTTAAAGAGCCTGAGACTCTTGATATGGCACTGGATTCTTTACACAGAAAAACCCAATACACAATAAAAACAAAAGCCAATTGAGCAATAGGAAACTGATGAAGAAAAGCCAGAACCACATGGGCACAACTTCAATTGAAATGTCATAGGACTCTTCTAAATACGTTTAGTAACTTGTTAAGGTCAATATCATTTAAGTCAAGCATCATTTAACGATGATTCCACTCATGTAGTCAGTTCAACTCCTAGGTAGCTTGCTATGCATTTTGAGGAAATTAGCCATTTTACTTAAGTGAAAAATTAAGAATTAAATACCAAAAATCCATTAAAGAAATAAGGGAGTAAGGGCTGCATTATACATCCATTAAAACTAATTACAAGGATAACGCCTACTAACCATAAGTAAGATTTAAACATCAAACACATCTTATATCACGCTAACCCTGCGAAATTCCAATTTCAATGCATCTATGTGCTATCAAAGAACCGTAAAGCCACCATACCCTTTTACATACATGATAACCATATTACCCCTAAAATTTGCAACCACAACCTAATACAAAAGGAGTTTCCTTCCTTAATCAAATACGTAAAGCAATTCCTTCTTTAATTGAATACATAAAGCAATTCCTCGTCCCACAGTAATAATCATGATAATTTATTATTATTAGTGAAGGTACTACATTGCCCTAATATAATAATCAAACAAAACTTAACCATTTCCTACCATTCCTAACAAAATGATAATAGTAAAAATAAAGGACATTATTATTTAAAGGAATAGAAGGAAGGAGACATTACTAAATAACGAACTAAAATAACAATACTAAATAAGAAACAAAAATAACATTACTAAATATAAACTAAAATAACATTACTAAATAAAGGAACTAGAATGATGCTAGTAAATAAAGAAACTAAAATACCTTATGGTGCAAGAGCACTACATTTGCAGCTCATCATAGTAGCCTGGAATTTAGTTACTACCATAATCCTTGGCATTTACGTTTAACAATACCATACCTGAACATTCCATAAAGCAACACTAACGACGAACTTAAGCGACCCAAGCACTATACCACCAAAATTAAAAATTGGCAGAGAGAAACTTGTGGTTATTCGTGCAGGCCAGATGTCAGCTAATGTCAGGCTAGATGTTAGGCAGGAAATTACGGAATCAAAAGGCAGCTAAACCTTTGGCTACTATCTAGCTAGGCAAGTAACCGAAATCAAAATGTTGCAAATAATTTTAGGCATCTTAATCAAAAGAAAGTTTCTAAATTTGGTAAATGATATGTTGGTGATGGAAAAAGGAAATAGTTTACTCAAATGTGTGTTTAGTATCTAAACTCATGTATAATGAGAGATTTTTCCACATTCATTTCATGATTTCAAATTAACTCCAATCAACTCTGGTGGAGTTCATTTAAGAGGGAAGACCCCTTGCGCAATGTGTAAACAAACGAGGAAAAACATTGCATTGCTACTATCTGCTGCAATTGCATTCTTGTTGTCCAATAAACTATCAATAGTATGCAAGTTAGCACAAGGACATAACTGATAAAGGGCAGATTACATTTAATGAACATGGTTTAACTAACATGCGAGCTAAACCATTAATAAGGTGGGTTAAACATGGAAAAGGCAGGTTTAAATAATGACAATAGAGATAATTGTGGAGGAGTACACTTGTAGGTAAAATCAATAAACAAGAGGGTTAAAAATGAAGTTTAATGAACTAATAAGAAGTCAATGATGGAGGGTTTGATAGAAGGAACATACACTAGAAACTCAGCGAAGGGAAAAAAAAACGACATAAAAATGACAGAGGTTATTGGTGGGAAAACGGGGGCATTCCCCAGTGGAATTTAATGCAAAATGCGGAGCAAATATACAAGAAAACACAGTAAAAAATTCATTGCTTTACTTCCATGGAATAAACAGCAGTGTTATCAGTACACCAGACAAATCGAAGTCTCAGATCCAATGTTACCAAACGAAAATGCTAAATGCCTGTTGCCAGAATGAAATCTCCTATCCAATTTTCAAAAATGAAAAATACAAACGCCTATTGCCAGAATGAAATCTCATATCCCAATTTCAAAACGAAAATGCCAAACATCTGTTGCCAGAACAAAAATTTCTAGATCGACTCGTCATAAAAATAAAAAGAAAACCTGAGTGACATGCCAAAAAGAAAACCAAATGGGACGAGTTCAAATTTTGCTAAGATTTGCAGAGGTAAAGTATAGATCTCTAATGCAGACGAGTTCGCCCCAAAACACCCTCGATTAAAAGAAAACAACGCATCAACTAACAGCGCGTGCCCAGAATGATAACTTCAGTCCAAAACTCAAATGCAAAACAAAAACTCCGGGAATGTACAGCCCATGCTGGGGGAGGTGGCTATGATTGGTGTGCCTAAAATAAAACGGTGGCAGAGGTCCCAAAAACACCCCAAGAAGAGGCATGCTGAAGACAGAAAAATAAACAACAGGGTAAGAGATGATCGATGGGAACCAAGCCCAAAAATGCAGAGGCGACACTCAGGACACGCATCGATAAACTATCAAGGAACAGTTCCAAAATGCAGGGAATAAGCCCCTGCCTAAGTCCAAGATGATGCTAGGGAAGGGTAAGTGTAAACACCCTTACTGGCGGAGAGATCGACCCAACGCAAAAATTTTCAACAACGCAAAGGAAAACGCAAAGCGAGTTTATCCATTTATGCATAAAAATGCGAGGTTAATTTATCCAACAATATGTAAAATGTGGAGCAAATGTATAAAATTAGATACTCAACCCAATACACCAATATACCAATCCCAGCATGAGTCATAATGCATTTTATCCTACCAAATTTAAAAATCATACCTTTGCCTTATCGCTTGCTCCGTGTGTCATCTACGCGCTCCATGCCACTGTCGCTCGTCGACCGTCGAGACCTCACTGGTACCTCCCAGACAATCGCTAGGGGTACTCTTCTTCCCCTTTAGCCCCTCAAGCTGCAAAGGGGCCACACACTATCCAGATGGTATGTCTAGCTTCCCAGCTCGCCTCGCAAGGCTGAGCTACCACTCCTATCCGAGCTGGAAAATCCCAACTTCCCACAAGTAATCAGTCAAGTCACAATTCCGGTAGCGTAACGTTACACTAACAACTGATCCCCTTCTTTCTCATCTTCCCTTTCTTTTATAGAGTTTTCCAACCTCCAACTTTCCCTAAATCACATTTTAATTAAGTTTTAATAAAAATATTCTCCTTCGCACAAGTGTCATCCATCCCCCTCTTTCCTCAAATGATTATTTTCTTTAAATTATTAAATTACTCATTTCCCTCACCCACCTAGAGTTCCTCCTAAATTTGCTATTAGGTGTTCCTAAATCCCCTTACATGTTTTAAATAATTTCCCTAAAAATGAAGTTGTTAAATTAGCTCAAATTAGAAGGTTCTTAATTGCAGATTCCTTACTATGTTGACCTCGCTTTTTACCATAAGTTGCCAACTTTCCTTAATTATGTTTCCTCCATTACTTAGTTTCCTAATTCTTATTATTCCCTTCTTTCCCCTTTTTATTAGAGCCAAAATGACAGTTGAGCTATTTACTCCTTTCCCTTTATTATTAATTTAAAATCTTTTTATACTTCCACAAGTTAAATAATTTATTTCCTCTTTAGAATTAAAAACCATGGATTTTAATTAAATTATTCCTCTCTTCATTTTACCCTCTAAATTTAAGAAGAATAAAATTATTACTTAAGTGGGTTTTAGATTATATCTTTATTTTTATTTTTTTAGGGTCTTTTTCTTAAGGCTTAACAAAATTTTACCCTAGAGAAGTTTTGGACATAGGTTTAGATTCTGAACTGGGAGAAAATTATTTAGGGAAGTCGTTTTAAGAATTTATTAAGGTGTTAAATGTCTTAGGGTCATCTAGGTTTGTTCCTTCCTCAACATCAATGCGACGTGCCCTTCAGGATGCACCACGTGCTCCAAGGGTGCCACTCACCTCGGTTGTCTCTTTTGCGCGACGTGCCCTTCAGGATGCACCACATGATCCAAGGGTTCCACTCGCTAACTTGTGTTTCTTTCACACGACATGCCCTTCAGGATGCACCGAGTGCTCCAAGGGTGCCACTCGCTAACTTGTGTTTCTTTCACACGACGTGCCCTTCAGGATACACCACGTGCTCCAAGGGTACCACTCGCCAACTTGACTGATTGGTAGACATCTATAACCGCTGGAGTCAACACTCTGCTAGGTGAACTTGTGGGAGACTAAGGGCTCTAAGGAATAAGGCCCACGCCTTATTGCGCGCCCCTTAGAATCATCATGAGCGACTATCGCAATCTGCCCTCACGGCATCATGGATCCTCTCGAACTAGGTAATCGTTAACCAACAGTTCGAGCCATGGTGGGAGTGCTAGTAGGCTGTGGTAGGGCTGCTGTCCACACCTCTCCCTCAACCTCTCTGGAAATCATGTCTGGCCCCTTTACTCCATATGTGAGTCTGGTCGGCAAGCTATCGTCAGCCTGCATCATCAACAAACATGTCAGAACATGTCCACATCATAACATCAAATCAATGTAATATCACAGTAAATAAATCAACCCAAATAGCACACTCCCTAACTCAATCCGGAGTCCAAGGGGTTCCATCGACGCCTCAGCATCCTGAAGGTCCAAAAACCCTACACACTCAGTAAAACCGAGTCAATAGCACCTGTCTATGTCAAAGAAGTAGAACAATCATGTCATCTATCATAACGCATCATAATCAAGGATATATGTTTTAATATCATAAAAGTCCAGATCACTTGCGAGCAAGTGTCCTCAAATAATAAGTTTTCTTAGTGCGCCAGAGCGGGATGTTACAAACTGATCGATAATTTGTGTACCTTCTTTCATCTGTAAGCTATATAGTTGCCTGTTCAAGAAGTTTTTTTTCGTCAGGGACTTTGTCATAGAAAGACATTACAGTCTATTCCACAAGCCTGTTGTTGTCTCCTCTCCAACGATGTTAAAAAACTTCATCTTCAAGACACAAATAGATGTTACTAAGAGCTCTTGCATCCAGATCTTCCCAATCTTCGTATGTCATGCTTGTCGGTTTATTTGTCTTTCTTGCCAATGCATTTTGTAATCCTTGTTGCCCAAGCAGATTCTACATCTTGAGCTTCCACAAATCAAAATTATTTTGGTCGTTAAATTTCTCCACCTCAAACTTTGAACTTTGTACCTTTTTCATTTGCACAAACTCCCCCAAAAAAGCCAAAGATTATAATGAACCAAGCTCTTTATAATATATATAGGAAAGAATCTTAAAATTCAAGGTTAAAATAAAAAAAAATTAAGCTCCAAAAATATATTTAAAATATATATCTTTAAAAACATTTAAAACCATCCACCTCAATTATTTATAAAGGGAGATCCTTAATTTATTTACCAAGGTGATTCTTCATGTGCATAATAAAACAAAAGTCTACCTTCATATCGTTCTTTATGCATACACCTGCATATATATATTACTTTCAATATATAATAACTTCCACGGTTATCACTCCCTTCGTAAAGCATAGGTAGCGATGTAGACTAGTTATCACACCATTGGTTATTGTTGTTATCACGCCTTTTGCACGCAGTAAAGATCAATGAATATCGCTCCTCTTGCATGCGATGATCTTCGAGGTATCACTCCTCCAGTACGATCGAGGGAAAAAATTATCTCACATGTTGAACGGGCTTACCCATGATAGGGAAAACATTATCTCCCATATATCGAATTTGTCCTCTTTCACAGAAATCGCCCACTCATCATATCTTTCCTCTTTCATAGAAATCGCCCCTGCAAATATCGCTCACTCATGCAATGGCTTCCTCACCAAAATATATGATACCACTTTTTGGGAAGCGGAATCATAACACAACAAGATTAAGTGGAAAATAAATAAAACCAACAACAAGAGATCACAATGAACACAATGAAAGCAATCACTTAGTGAACACATTGTTTATGTGGAAAAACTCTTTAAGGGAAAAAAATATGGGACAATGATAATCAATATTTTTAATATTCAAGGGAAAATTACAGCAACCAAACACATGCTTACTACCATCCTCTCACTCTCTTCTCACACAATGCGTTACACTGTATTTCTTACTCACACATCTACCTAAATATATGAGATCTATTGGACGGTTAAACAAACTATTTACAACGTGCTCCACCAATTACACAAATCAATCACTGTAGTGTGCATGCATGCACATTCCATTTCTAGTTGTTTCAACACTAACAAATACAATTCCTTGGGTATTGGGTTCCAAATGTTCATTGCCTACTCTATTTAGCATTAGATAGGGACTGATTCTTCACAAATTATTTTTATCTTCTTAAACTTGTGATATTTTTAAACAAATATGAATGAAAGAGAGTAAATTTAATAAATAGTACCTTTGCATCAATCATTAAAAAAATAAAAATAAAAAATTCTAAAATAAAAATATATATATTTATAAAAATATTAAATTAATATATAATTTTATTTTTTAATAAATCACATGTCTCTACTAATCCAAAAAATTACTTTAATATTAATATTAATATATATATATAATGATTTTATAAATTAATAATGAAAAATATTATAACAAAAATTTTAATATTAAATAGAATAATGATAACAATGTCAAATGTTTTGTTCTTTTAATTTCAAATGTTTTGAATTTTAATTATATGAGAATATAATGGAAATTAAAGTAACCCAACACGAAAAGTACTTTAACGAACATATCACAAATGCATTTATGGAATTAGCAAATTTAAAAATCCGATGCAAAAGCAACTTTTTAAGGCCAAAAATGTGATAAGGGACACGTTTCTCTTTTAAATAAAAAGAAAAATTAACATGCTATACATTCTGAAAAACTAAACGCAATGCTATATATTCTGAAAAAGTAAATGCATGTTTGAGAGTTTGTGGTTAATGAGAGGCTGAATGTAATCATATCACTTTATAGTAATTTGGTTGGAAATTTGATAAGATGCAAAATTGTAATTTCAACATTTGCATATTACAATTTCGAATTGATTTCAAAGTTTTTTTTTACATTTCATCAATTCTCTATGTATTGGTTTTAAAGGAATAAGAAATAATTTGATATTCATTTATGAAACATACTTGTAATTTGAAATATATAATATATAACTTGATACTCATTTATGAAACATACTTGTAATTTGAAATATATAGTTTTTCATGAAAATCACAATTTGGAATATTGACTTAACTGAAGATTAGAATATTGATCTAACTGAATGGTGTTACTATACAATTTGAGTAATCCCACAATTTATTCTTGTTTAGCTAGCTTGACCATTTGTTTATATAAGTGATTTCCGTTATATAAAAAATGATCCTTAAATATGTAAAAAAATACATCATCTTAATTTTAAAATTCAGTGAGCCATGGGAATCATGTAATTTTAAAATTTTGTTCAGAATTTTTTTTATTTTTGTTTTAGTTAATTGTTTGTAAATTAAAAGAATTTTAGAATTAGTGAAATTAACCAAATATTAAGTGAATTCCACAAATGACAAATCAAGTTTTATGTAGATATATATTACAAAATTATTTTAAATAGATAACCTTAATGAAAATGCATTTGATTTCTTTCTAATCTCCACGAGAATTGAGATTTAGTAGTATTGAGGGTGGATAATCCTTAGCTATAAGGAAGTTAGAAAAGAAAACAGTTTTCAATATAGAAAGATGGCAACTAATAAAGGTTTGATGCATAGCTATACTCACTTTGGTATATTAAAATTTGGAAAACAAATTTGTAAATAAACTAAACTAAGGATAATCTCATCATGTCAAAGCGGAGATTGTTGCATTATTAAAAGTGACTGTACGGAATTTACAAATACTACATAATAGGTTTTTTAAAATTCAACAAATTATGATTTTGGTAATCAAATGACAACACTTTTAATTTTCTCATGATGGAATGTTTTTATTATTTTTCATTATTTTTTTTTTCTTTTTTACATTCACTTGAGATACCATTTATTAATTGAATAAAAAAATCCAAAATGAGAAGTTCTTGTTCAACTCTAAAATGTTTTGTTTGACAGATTGGGATGTTGGGTATTGTTTTTCACATTTTTTATGACACTCTGTGTTTGGGGAGGATTAGTAGATTTGTGAATTAAAATAGGAATATACTTAATATTGAAATATTGATGATATTTTAGTATGGTTAACCACATTAGAACATGGTTGACCATGGTTGGTGATGTTTGACCATGATTGACCAAAGTTGATTTCGATTAGCCATGCTTAATTATGTGTGACTATGATTGACTATTATTGGCTTCAATCATCCATGGTCTACTATGGTTGAATTTGGATGATCACTCTTGAATATGTTGAACTATTATTAGCTAGGATTGAATTTGGTTCATGATGGTAGAGCATGGTTGGCCATGGGTTTCCATGTTAACTACACATAACCATGTTGACTATGATTGACTGTAGATGACTATAGTTGACCATGATTGTCCATGTTGACTATCGATAACCATGTTGAGTGTTGTTGACTATGTATGATTATGGTTGACCATTTTTTACTATGGTTATATTTGGTTGACCATGGTTACATATGGTTGACATTCATTTTATAATGGTTGACCATAGTTGTCCATGGTTGTATTAGATTTTTTCTTTAATTTCAATTTATTGGCATAGTAGGTTGAGTCACAACTTGTAATATACTCATTGTAAAATTTTTGAACTTGATAACAATATTTCAACATTCTAAGTAAGTGGTGGCTATAAAATTTTGAAAAATTTCACAAAAGTCCTTACACTTTGCAAAACATTATTTGTAATTGTAACATATGCAAAATGCCTTTTCCATATATTTCTTATGTTAAACTTGTTCATTCAAGGAATCTTAAACTTAACAAACTACTACTACAGTTTTAAACAATTGTTATTTGAGAGCATCCTTGTGTTCTCTTGATGCAATAAACAAATACAATGAGGAATTGTATCTAAATTTTCATTGTGTTTGTGGAAGGCCAACTATTATTATTAATAGTAAAAATATAGTAAAAATTATTTTCATTTATTAGATCTACATAGAGGTGCCCATAATATTCATTATTTTCGATCTAAATAAAAAGCCCGAAAGAGACGTTGACAATGGAATTCACTCGAATGTGGAGAAGACTTTGCGAGTTATGCCGGATCTGAATATTCTCTTCTTATTTATATTTATAGAATTAAATATGCGTTAGCGTGTATAAATGAAATATCTTTGGCTCTATTTTTCTAATCAAATAGCTTTAGGGTGTATATAAATGAAATATCTCGGGTATGTGATAAGGTTTATGGGATTGTTTTCTATTTTATTAATACATTTTTTTCCTTATTTGTTTATTTATTATTATAGCTAGATATTTTCTTCTCGATGTGATTTTGTTTGTTATTTTTTTTGTTTGTTTGTTTGTTAGCATGTTTATTATTTAAAGGGTAGTATGTGGTATAAAAAATCATAATTTAGAGGTATCTAAATCATCACAATTATTTGTATTTTTAATGAACTACACCGATTCTTAAGATAGTTGGATTATTTTGGGTGTCTTCTTTACCATCAAAAGTTTAGAACCTTTATTATTTTAGAGAGTTAAACAGTTGAAATCCAATTAAATTAATAGCATAATTTGACAAATATAATTCAATTTCGTTTTAATGTTTCTTTCTATATTTTCATGCAGAAACTTGTTATTATGCAAGATGACACAATTATGTATATTTATATTCCATTGATTATGCAGATGATCAAATTCAAACCTAATGCTAGTTCATCATTACATATTCTTTATTTCACTCCTAGTTGCATATTATTATATTACTAGCACAACCACATAAATAAAATTAGTTGATAGATATCATTAACTTTTATTTTTCAAATATTAAAATAAAGTTAAATCAATATACTAAAATAATTTAATTAATTAAATATATCTTAATACCAAAGCATTTTGATATAAAATGATAATTATATATATATAATCTATAAGAATTATTTATTATTTTTTCATAGATATCAATTTTATTTTATAATCTATTTCATAGGATTATATACCTTAATTTATTAATTACATTTTTTAAATTGGATGGGGCCATTATGATATTATTTATTTTGAAAAACTTGGCCATAGTAACCTCAAGGTGTAATTTGATAGATCATAATAAAAAGAAAAATGTAGTTAACATTAATTCAATGCGGTAATTTGATAATAACATTTAAAAATAAATGTTAAAGTCATTTGATAACATTAAAATTCATTGGTATTGGATGGGGTGAGGAATGGATGGCTAGAAGTGGTGATCTTTTACTTTATTTTTTCTGATATTTTCTTTCTTTTTTGTGATAATTAATTTTCTTTTTGACATTTTGTGATGCTCTTCAAGACTCAACCCTTACTCTAAATGCAGTTGTGCAATCTCCTCGTCAATATTATACATGGGCGATGTTTGTGTTACTCCATAACGTAAACATTTAAAAGCAATTGATGTCGTCATCATTAAATTTAGAAAAAAGGAATAAAAAATATATATTACCGATGTGAATGCTGCTCCATTTTCTTATGAGGCTTCCCCTCCTTCATTGCTTATGTCACCTCTGAAGCTGCATTTTGGTTTTAGTTTCATTGTTCCATCATGAGATACCGAACACTCCTCTCACGACAGAATCCAAAAGAAGCCCAAACAACCATGTGTATCAAATAAAACTGAAAGAAAAAAATTTCTAGTTAAAAACCTCATCGACAGTAAAAAAAAAAAAAAAAAAAACTCTAATAAAAGAAAACACACATAGTAAAAAAAAATAAGAATGACTCGTCATCATAACATAATTGCTTCTTCATATTAATTGCTTAATGGTTGCATCATCCTAATAGAATTGCATCTTTACTGAACCCTAACTAATGAAAAACCCCACACACTAATAACCTCAGGTTAGTAAATAACATAAATTTCTCTGGGAGTTTGTGGTTCATAAGACATTAAATGTGAGTATGGGATAGGGGTTATCATATCACTCTAAAAGTAATTTGGTTGGAGATTTTATAAGTTGTAAAATTGTAATTTTAACATTTACATATTGTGATTTTCAATTGATTTCAAAGTTTTTTTTATCTATCTAAATATTCAAAATTGCAAGAAGACACAAGAAGACATAAAAATATTTTCTTCAAATTTCAAGAAGACACAACAAGATACAAATAATAATTTCAATTGTACTTGGACAAATTTGTCTTCAAATTCCAAGAAGACATGAGAATATACGAACAACAATTTGGATTCCACTTGGACAATTTTTTTTTCCAATTCCAAGAAGATACAAGAAGATACAAACAACAATTCCAATTGCACTTGGACAAATTTGTCTTCCAAATTTTCCTACAATGGTCTGGCAATAACAAAAAACTCTCTATGAATCAAACATGAATAGTAACATAAGAAAACCATGTCTGTGCATGTTATTTTTGTGTGAAGGTCTCACTGATTGTTTTTCGATCTTGAGATAGAATAGGTAGTGGAGTTTGCTTGGCACCAAAATATGCCCAACAAGAACATGGTCCCATTCCTAGAACGCATGCACACTAAAGTGTGTGTGCATTCTAGGAACGCGTGCACATTCCTACTGAGCACAAACAATCAACAACTACAAATCAATCAAGTCACAAGAGTGTGTGCGTACTCTTAATGCTACAGAGATAACATATATTATAGACCAAACATATTTATGAATAAAAATGTATATGGGTATGGGGACAAATTAGGAATAAGGGGTTACGATTGAAAGTGTTTTCAATGATAGATCAATGGTTAGGGAACCAAGATGTGGGTGATGTGGGTGCAAGGGTTTTACAAAAGGTATATGCATAGTGCATTCATGGATCAAGAGTAGAAGAGGTTAAGGGTTGAGTAGACATTATATCTAGGATTAGATGGAGCTAGGGGGTTTTGTTAAGGTTTAAGCTATTATTAGGTTTATTTTCAATTTACTAGATAACCATAGCATACGTAGGATCACTGGAAAAATACAATCACAAAATACAAAATATTTATCCTAGGAAACCCTCATGGGGTAGAAAACCCAAGAAAAACTTTCGTAATGCAAATATACAATACAATGCCAAGACAATAAACCAAAACACTAGAGAATATCCAACACTGAGAAATGTGCCTCTCTCTTCCTTCTTCTCCCAACTACATCTACCAAACTTGCGCACTGGATGACCGAATGAGTGAGTGAGATAATGAGGCGTTGACTTTATTTATTTATAGAAAGTGGCAAGTGCTAAAAAGGTGTCTCTTCATTGGGAAGGGACGACTTTTCTTGCTAGTGGTTAAAACCACTTTGATTATAATGGGGGCCGACTGTAATGTCCCCAAGGCCGAGCCCTATTGTAAATCATGTCTATGAAGTATAAATATTGCATTATGAATTGTAATTATGTTTTATAGGCTGGTGAGCCAAGTTTATATAAGCTGGTGGGTTTATGTGTTATTAGGCTTAAGAGCCTAAGTGTTAAGGTCAAGAGCCTACTTTTGTATATGTAATCATGAAAAACATTAATAAAAATATAAACATCGTTGCGTGCAGACCGACCATGATGAATGAGTGATGGGGGACTAAGCTTCCACAGAGTGGGTAAGGGATTGGGGGCTAGAAGGTTGGAAAGAGAGGCTAAGTGTTGAACCTAGGGGCTTAAGTCCTTGGGAATAATATTTTAATATTATTCCAAAAAGCCATGTGAAATGTAATTTTTTATCCTAAGTTCCTTAGAAGGACAAGTGAATTCGAAATGGGAAGGAATGAGCTTCATGGGTGACAAGTGTCAACCTAGGAGCATGTAGTTAAAACCAGAGAAGTGAGCCGTGTTGGGGGTTCCTCCTCCATTCAACCATCGATTGTCTGAAACGTGAATCTCGTGGCCCCTGTATTCGACCTCTGCATACCCTCACATAGCTTGGGAAACCAAAAAACTGTAATGTTTTCCTGAGAAGCTGAGGTATCAGTCGTTTGAACCGTTTGAGTCTGTTTTCGACCTCTACGTTAATTCCTTGTCATGCACCCTCAAACCAGTGACAAACCCATGGATTGAGCCGTGTCACCTGTGTACACTATGAGCCTAGCCCATTCTCTCTTGCAGAGTCAAGTCTGTACCCAAACTATCTTTGGGTTGCTACCTTCTGTTTTTCTTGAGTGGAATTGACCAATTATTGTTGTGGTTACCCTCACCTTGCGGAAATTGGGATGAAACTAGTTGAAGAAGCAGGTTGTCAAGCCCATGGTTGAAGAGGTAGGTTGTAAGGCCTATGATCAACTCCCTCCAGGTGAGAGAGTCTATTAGGAAGTGGTTTTCTCCCAGAGAGAGTCCAGCACTAGCTACGCAGCTCTAAGACTTCCTGATCCAGCCTTTTGTCGAGACCTGGAGAGGGAGGTGAAGCAATGATGGACTGTGCTTGTGAAGGTGTATACTCTAGAGAGGAACAGGCATGTGGAGAATGAGATTCCATGGGTAGTGGGCATAAGAAGGCATCCTGGGAAGAATCCTTCCACCCATTCTATCCAGTTTTCCCTGTAACCTCAGCCTAGACTAGGATTCTTTGCCTTGGGTGGAGCTTAGTCTCAGCTCGGGGGTGAGCCACTGCTGAGCATGATGAGCGGTGTGGTATAAGGCTGGGAGGTTCATGGAAGGCCCCCACATGGTTGGTGGAATTACCAGGGTTTCAAAGATAAGTATCAGCATATGCTTAATATTATGTTTTGCATGCCTGTGATGCTTATATGTATCATGTATTCTATTGTGCATATGAATTACTGTTAATGCCAGGGATTATTTATGTTAGTAGTAATCTTCTGTTTACTCTGAGTTAAATGTGTTTAATTTGATTTAAATGCATGTTATTAATTAAGTATGAGAATGATGTTGTTCTGCATAGTAGTGTTTGCCCGACTAGTGGGGTTGATGGTCGGGGGGGTATGCTACACTAACTTCTCAATTTTCATAGTATGGGATAGGGGTTATCATAGTAAGGATCAATGAATATCACTCCTCTTGCATGAGACGATCTTTGAGGTATCTCACCTCCAATAAGACTGAGGGAAAAAATTATATCCCATGTTAAATGAACTTACTCACGATAGGGATGAAATTATCGTCCCTACAAATATCACTCACTTATGCAACGACTTTCTCACCTAAATATTTGATACCCCTTTTTGGGCAGTGAAAGCATAACACAACAAAATTTAGTGGAAAATAAATAAAACAAACAAGAAGAGATGACAATGAACACAATGAAAAAAATCACACAGTGGACACAGTGTTAAGTGAGAAAACCCTTTAAGGAAAAAAATTACGGAGCAATGATAATCAATATTCTTATTATTCTAGGTAGAATTTTAACAGCCAAACACATGAATACTACCATCCTCTCACACTCTTCCCACACAATGCACTCCACTATATTTCTTACTCACAGCTCTACGAGTATGCTATATATATAAGATATGTTAGATGGTTAAACAAACTAGTTACAATCTGATCCACCAGTTACAAAAATTGATTAATGTAGTGTGCATGCATGCACATTCCATTTTTAGCTGATACAGTGTGCATGCATCTGCATGGGAAATTCTAATGCTACTAGAATCTTTGTTGGGTTCCAGATGTTCATTTCCTACTCTTTACTATGTGTACGTATTTGGCATTGGATAAAGTGTGATTCTTCACAAATTATTTTTATCATGTAAGCTTTTACTATTTTGATATTTTTAAACAAATATGAAAGAAAGAAGATAAACTTAATAAATAATACATTTCTATCAATTATAAGAAAAAATATTCTAAAATTAAAAAAATAAAGTAAAATATATTTAAAAAATGTTAAATTAATATATAATTTTAGTTTTTATACCAATCCAAAAAATTACATATATATATATATATATATATATAATTTTTATGATTTTTTTTTATAAATAATAAAAATATTATAACAAAATTTCCAATATTAAACCTATTAATAACAACAATTTCAAATGTTTTGTTCTTCTAAGTTCCAATGTTTTGAATTCTAATTGTATGACAATATAATGGAAATTATAGTAACCCAACACCGAAAGTACTTTAAAGAACATATCACAAATCATATCACAAATGCATTTATGGGATTAACAAAATTAAAAATCCAATGCAAAAGGAACTTTTTTATGGCCAAAAGTGAAGCAGTATTTTAAGGCCAAAAATTTGATAAGGGACACGTTTCTCTTTTGAAAAAACACAAATTAATATGCTATACATTCTGAAAAACTAAATTCATGTTTGGGAGTTTGTGGAATGTGAGTATGGGATAGGGGTTATCATATCACTGTGAGAGTAATTTGGTTGGAGATTTTATAAGATGCAAAATTGTAATCTTAACATTTGCATATTGTGATTTTGAATTGATTTCAAAGTTTTTTTATATATCTAAATATTTAAAATTGCAAGAAGATATAGGAAGACATAAAAATATTTTCTTCAAACTTCAAGAACACACAACAAGATACAAATAATAATTTCAATTGTACTAGGACAAATTTGTCTTCAAATTACAAGAAGACATGAGAAGATACGAACAACAATTTGGATTCCACTTGGACAATTTTTTTTTCCAAGTCCAAGAAGATACAAACAACAATTCCAATTGCAGTTGGACAAATTTGTCTTCCAAATTTTACTACAATGGTCTGGAAATAACAAAAAACTCTCTATGAATCAAACACGAATAGAAACATAAGAAAACTATGTCTGTGCATGCTATTTTTGTGTGAATATCTCACTGATTGTTTGTTGGCCTTGATATGCAATAGGTAGTGGAGTTTGCTTGGCACCAAAATATGCCCAAAAAGAACATGGTCCCATTCCTAGAACACATGCACACTAAAGTGTGTGTGCATTCTAGGAACACGTGCATGTTCCTACTGAACATAAACAATCAACAACTACAACTCAATCAAGTCGCAAGAGTGTGTGTGTACTCTTAATGCTATAGAGATAGAATATATTATAGATCAAACATCTTTATGAATAAAAATTTATAGGGGTATGGGGACAAATTAGGAATAAGGGGTTAGGATTGAAAGTGTTTTCAATGATAGATCAATGGTTAGAGAACCAAGATGTGGGTGATGTTGGTGCAAGGTTTTACAAAAGGTATACGCATAGTTCACTCATGGCTCAAGAGTAGAGGGGGTTAAGGGTTGAGTACAAGTTATTTCTAGGATTAGATGGTGCTAGGGGGTTTTGTTAAGGTTTAACCTATTATTAGGTTTATTTTCAATTTACTAGATAACCATAGCATACGTAGGATCACTGAAAGAAACACAATCACAAGATACACAATAATTAACTTAGGAAACCCTCATGGGGGAGAAAACCCAGGAAAAACTTCCTTAATATAGATAGACAATACAATGCCAAGACAACAAACCAAAATACTAGAGAATATCCAACATTGAGAAATGTGCCTCTCTCTTCCTTCTTCTCCCAACTGCAGCTACCAAACTTGCGCACTGGATGACCGAATGAGTGAGTGAGATAATGAGGTGCTGACTTTCTTTATTTATAGAAATTGGCAAGTGATGAAAAGGTGTCTCTTCACTAGGAAGGGCCGACTTTTCTTGTTAGTGGTTAAAACCACTTTGATTATAATGGGGGCTGACTTCTCAATTTGCATATTATGGGATAGGGGTTATCATAGTAAGGATCAATGAATATCACTCCTCTTGCATGAGACGATATTTGAGGTATCGCACCTCCAATAAGACCGAGGGAAAAACTTATATCCCATGTTGAACGCACTTACTCACGATAGGGAATAAATTATCGCCCCTCCATTAAATTTGTCCTCTTTCACATAAATCTCCCACTCATCCGATATTTCCTCTTTCACAGAAATCGTCCCTGCAAATATCGCTCACTTATGCAACGAATTTCTCACCTAAATATTTGATACCACTTGTTAGGCAACGAAAGCATAACACAACAAAATTCAGTGGAAAATAACTAAAACAAACAACAAGAGATGACAACGAACACAATGAAAAAAATCACATAGTGGACACAGTGTTTAAGTGAGAAAACCCTTTAAGGAAAAAAATCACGAAGCAATGATAATCAATATTCTTATTATTCAAGGTAGAATTTTAACAACCAAACACATGAATACTACCATCCTCTCACACTCTTCCCACATAATGCACTCCACTATATGGCTTACTTATAGCTCTACGAGTATGCTAGATATATAAGATCTGTTAGATGGTTAAACAAACTAGTTACAATCTGATCCACCAGATACAAAAATTGATCAATGTAGTGTGCATGCATGCACATTCCATTTTTAGCTGATACGGTGTGCATGTGCATGCATCTGCATTGGAAATTATAGTGCTACTAGAATCTTTGTTGGGTTCCAGATGTTCATTGTCTACTCTTTACTATGTGTACGTATTTGGCATTGGATAAGGAGTGATTATTCACAAATTATTTTTATCATCATAAGTTTTTAGTATTTTGGTATTTTTAAACAAATATGAATAAAAGAAGATAAAATTAATAAATAATACATTTCTATCAATCATAAAAAAAAATATTCTAAAATTAAAAAAATGAAGTAAAATATATTTAAAAAATATTAAATTAATATATAATTTTATTTTTTAATAAATCACATATTTATACTAATCCAAAAAATTACATATAACGTAGTTACCAACTTAATGAGAACTGTGACCTCAAAACGAGAACTCTGGCCCAAAAAACCCATATTTTTGCATAAAAAACATCAAAATCAACCCCTAAATCAAAAAGTGGTGCTACCAATAGCACCATTTTTAAAACGGGGTGAAAATTACAACATTTTTCAAACATGGGCTTCAAAAATTAGACAATATCTCCAAAAAAACCTTAAAATCAACACCTAAAAACAAATAAGATGTTTTTGATTTTTTTTTTCTTTTCAAAACGTTAAATTTTAAGATCATTTTAAATCGTATTTTTATCACTTGGTACCATTAAAACCAAAACCTCAAAATCAGCCATCAAATTGAAAAGTATTGCTACCGATAGCACCCATTTTAAAATTGGGGATGAAAATGACACATTTTTATAATGTGGTAAAAGAACTCATAATTACTATAAACAAAATCATAAAAGAAACCCTGAAATGTTTACTTTTTAAATTTTATTATCATGCAAAGCACAAGGTAATACATAATGCCATGAAAATATCACAATATACTTTAAAAATTCAACGCCACTTTTTAATAATTTTTTACTTTTAATAATAAAACAATAAATACAAGTTACATTGAATGAAACATAAATAATTTCTTAATTAGTATTGTTATATTGACCATATTCAAAACATATGAGCTAATAATTTTTATGAGCTAACAAATTTGTGAAAAACTAAGAAAAATTAGAAAGAAATGAAAAAAAATTAAAATTTCCCCAAAAAACAATAATTAAAGAAACAAAAATACGTTTTTTTTGTAAAAAATAAGAGTCAAAAATTATATTTCAAACTAAACTGTTTTTTTTTATCTCCTTTCATATTTGTGTCATCATAAATTATGCACAAATTATATTTTGTTATATACTTTCAAAAAATAAACGGGGCTCTAGAGGCGGAAGGGTACAAAATGGACTAGAATAGACGGTCAATACCAATCTTGACTCACTTGTAGGGTTACCTGTGAAAAGAAAGGATGTTTTGTGGGTGGGTAGGTGCCGGTAGCCTTTTTGATGACTCCCTGTGGGGTAGGGGCGAGATGGAAGGCTTCGTTTGGGAAAGGTCCTCATGAACCGGCTCCCACCAATCAAAGTTTCGTGCATTTCAGATGGTGGTAAACTCTGTAGTTATCAACTAGGCCTTGCAACAAACAGGACCACAGATAAAGCTCCATGGAGACATGCCAATGACTCTCATGAGGTTCTTGCAGATATCGGGAACACAACACAAATTGATAGCGAAGGCAATATTTAGTTGAGTATGATTAAGATAGAAAATACTGGTAGGTTTATATGAGCACTTTTCTATTTTATAAATGGGAGGTCTATAGGAGGTGATGACTCTAGATCTTTTGGCTCTGCTCCTTCCTTGCTGATAGTTGAACTGTTGGCTCTGCTCCTTTGTTACTAATCGAAAATTTGCTATTAATGATAACAATCTAGCTGAATTTCTCGTTACTATTATCTGTTGTGCCTGGGGATTGGCCATGGAGGCTGACGATGCCGGGCATCGCCAACGTCCATGGCTAATCCCAAAGTGCAACAGATAACAATACATCTGCAATTGAAACTTTCCCTTTAACATAGGGAAACCTGATCATCGTGAGTGGTGATAGAATCCAATTGATCCAGCGATAACAATACATCCAGTTGAATACAGTTTTGTTCGTTGTGTTTGTTCCCTGTGCACTGCCGCCAGCGTTGTTCTCTGTCCAAAATTGTGCACAAACATCACTGGTTGTCTTTGTTGTGCCCAGGGCTTGGCCATGGAGGTTGGAAATGCCCGACATCGCCCCAGCGCCCCTGCGGATAAGGTACGGTCCCATCCCCCCCCCCGCGGATCTTCGAACTAATTGATACTTGTTGACGACTATCTATGTGGACTCCTTGGACTACAATTTTTCCATTAATTTTGTACCATATCATTGAACAAGTTACCTTATAATTCTGTAGATCGATTGTAGTTTGACCTTGGAACGATCGGATAAAATGGCAAATAACTTATACTGTAAATTTATTCATAGATGAAGGCTAGTAGTTCATTTTATCTGCGGTAGATACTTTTTAATTTGAATCCTTGAATCCACCACTGTAACGTTTGCACAGTCTTGAATCCGGTATGAGAGGCTTTAGCAGTCTTACCATCTGCGCCAAAAAACCTCCTAATTAATTCTTCTCGCAGTCTAACTTTAGATGCTTCACCTCAATCTTCAGCCCTTCTGAGACACACAGAGATAGATGAGATTTAGGATTGAAGACAAGTGTAAGCATAGCCAACTAGAGATAGATCCCGAAGGGTCTTTCGCATGCAGCTTCCGATGGAAGGGAAGAACAAGAGCCAAGAAAAAGGTGTGTGCCTCTCTCTTGCTCAGGTCATGACAGAGTTGGGGCTTTTGGTTCTCCCACTCTTGCACATCGATGTTAGCTTTGTCGGGCTGCTCGTGTACCCTCCTTTTTCCACTTCCTTGATCGAATCTGAGAGCTTGACTACCCTTTCCTTGATCGCATAGTCTGGACATAAGTCGAACAGACTAGTGCGCCTCCTTTCTCCTTCCCTTACCTCTAGGGTTCGTCCTCCTTGGCATCCTGTGAGCATTGGATGAAATCCCAGAAGGAGTTCAACCTACTTTACTCCTGTCCGAAAATTTTGACCTCATATCCCGCTTACAGTCTTCCTTCTACTACAAGTCCAGCCCGATCGTTTTGCAGGGTGTGCCAGTTGGTATCCCGCTTACAGTCTTCCTTCTCTGTTGTGCCCGGGGCTTGGCCATGGAGGCTGGCGATGCCCGACATCAGCCCAGCCCCCCCGCGGCTAAGGCACAGTCCCATGGGAGAAAACTCTTAAACACTTTTCCTAAATCTTTTCGATCATACAAACCAAATGTAAAGAAAGGTGTCCAATACATTCCAAAATATACGATAAAGGCATAAGACCTTAATAAAATAAAGACATTTTTCTTAGTTAAATTACATATATTAATTTATAGATATAAGGACGTTTAATATTTCTTCATGTCATCACTAGGGAGTAGGTATTTCCTTGATATTTCTATTTCTATGTGTTGTCATGAAAACTATGTTTCGATGTGGAAGAGTGCATATTTATGGTGTGGGTATTCATGTTCACCACTTTTCTGTATTTAAAGGTCATTATAGAAATTGAAGGAGACTTTGTCTAAACATTTTATCTTTTAATATTTTTCATTGGAATTTAGTCATATAAATTTAAGTGAAATCACAATTTTTTATTTCGATACATAAATTAAATTATCCATACAACTCAACCACTCAAATCTATATTACAATTGAAGAATACCTTTAATATCTTGGAGAAATTACCCAAAAAAAAAAACAAAAATAGCTTAAGAAATCTTATATGGTTGAAATAAAAGTTCTCCGATTTATTTTTTTGGTTGATACATATGAGCGAATTCTTCAATGGTATTAAAGAATTTATTACATTGTTGATTTTTTAGAATGAGTTCGATATGCAATGTTCAACACTTGTCTAAGGCATGGTCCCATGTGAGAAAACTCTTAAGCTGCAAGTCCAGCCTAGTCGTTTTGCAGGGTTCACCAGTTGGTATCCCGCTTACAGCCTTCCTTCTCTGTTGTGCCCGGGGCTTGGCCATGGAGGCTGGCGATGCTTGGCATCGCCCCAACCCCCCCGCGGCTAAGGCACATGGGACCGTGCCTTAGCCGCGAGGGGGGCTGGGG
>JZKD02S2252588.1:240931-252305 GCA_000966675.3 Picea glauca
TATATGATTTTTATGATTTTATTTTAATTAATAGTAAAAATATTATAACAAAATTTCCAATATTAAACATATTAATAACAACAATTTCAAATGTTTTGTTTTTCCAAGTTACAATGTTTTGAACTCTAATTGTATCACAATATAATGGAAATTACAGTAACCTAACACAGAAAGTACTTTAAAGAACATATCACAAATGCATTTATGGAATTAGCAAAATTAAAATTCCCATGCAAAAGGAATTTTTTTTACGCCAAAAATGAAGCAGCTTTTTAAGGCCAAAAATGTGATAAGGGACACGTTTCTCTTTTAAAAAAAGACAAATTAATATGCTATACATTCTGAATAACTAATTTCATGTTTGGGAGTTTGTGGAATGTGATTATGGGATAGGGGTTATCATATCACTGAGAGTAATTTGGTTGGAGATTTTATAAGATGCAAAATTGTAATTTTAACATTTGTATTTGTGATTTTGAATTGATTTTAAAGTTTTTTTTATCTATTTAAATATTCAAAATTGCAAGAAGACACAAGAAGACATAAAAATATTTTCTTCAAATTTCAAGAAGACATAACAAGATACAAATTATAATTTCAATTGTACTCTGACAAATTTGTCTTCAAATTTCAAGAAGACATGAGAAGATACAGACAACAATTTGGATTCTATTTGGATAAAAAAAAATTCCAATTCCAAGAAGATACAAGAATATACAAACAACAATTCCAATTGCACTTAGACAAATTTGTCTTCCAAATTTTCTTACAATGGTCTGGTAATAAAAAAAAACTCTCTATGAATCAAACATGAATATTAACATAAGAAAACCATGTATGTGCGTGCTATTTTTGTGTGAAGGTCTCACTGATTGTTTTTCGGCCTTGAGATAGAATAGGTAGTGGAGTTTGCTTGGCACCAAAATATGCCCAACAAGAACATAGTCCCATTCCTAGAATGCATGCACACTAAAGTGTGTGTGCATTCTAGGAATGCGTGCATGTTCCTACTAAGAACAAACAATCAACAACTACATTTCAATCAAATCACAAGAGTTTTTGTGTACTCTTAATGTTACAAAGATAGCATATATTATAGACCAAACATGTTTATGAATAAAATTGTATAGGGGTATGGGGACAAATTAGGAATAAGGTGTTAGGATTGAAAGTGTTTTCAATGATAGATCAATGGTTAGAGAACCAATATGTGGGTGATGTGGTTGCAAGGGTTTTACAAAAGGTATATGCATAATGCACTCATGGCTCAAGGGTAGAGGGGGTTAAGGGTTGAGTACAAGTTATTTCTAGGATTAGATGGAGCTAGGGAGTTTTGTTAAGGTTTAAGCTATTATTAGGTTTATTTTCAATTTACTAGATAACCATAGCATACGTAGGATCACTGAGAGAAACACAATCACAGGATACACAATATTTATCCTAGGAAACCCTCATGGGGGAGAAAACCTAGGAAAAACTTACTTAATATAGATAGACAATACAATGCCAAGACAATAAACCAAAACACTAGAGAATATCCAACACTGAGAAATGTGCCTCTCTTTTCTTTCTTCTCCCAACTATAGCTACCAAACTTGTACACTGGATGAACGAATGAGTGAGTGAGATAATGAGGTGTCGACTTTCTTTATTTATAGAAACTGGCAAGTGATGAAAAGGTGTCTCTTCACTAGGAAGGGATGACTTTTCTTGTTAGTGGTTAAAACCACTTTGATTATAATGGGGGACGACTTCTCAATTTGAAAATTATATTTAGGTTTGGACCAATCCATAAAAGGAGATTCAGTCAATTACAATTCTTGACATGATCAATCCACAAAATGGGATTGATCTAATGAATAATAACACAATAATAAATGGAATACTCTTTGCAGTTACAATATTTAAACACTCCCCCTTAACAAGAAGGATATTCTACAACATCATCAGGAGAGATAAAGGGAAACAACATCAACAACATATAGAACATTGACTGGAATATCTATAAATCATCGAAAGTTTTATTTATTTATTATCTATATAATCATCCACAACAGGGAGTTGGAATGGCATCATGATCATCTGCATCAACATGGATTATTATAACACTAATACATCATCATCATCAATAACAACACAAGGTTGATACAAAATCAACAAAAACAACATCACAGCATGAAGGCTAGAGAATCATCAACATCAACATCATAGCACGAAGGCTGGAGCATCATCAACATCAACACTATGCTAGAAATTTTTATCATGAAGTTGGAATCTCAACAACATCAACACAAAGATGGAAATCATCAACATGAAGTTGCCATCTCAATAACATCAACGCGAAGATGGAAATATTTAGCATGTAGCTAGAAATATTCAGCATGAGGCTAACATCACAACAACATTAGCATGAAGTTGACAATCTTCAGCACGAGACTAGCATCACAACAACATCAACACGAAGCTGGAAATCTTTAGCACAAAGCTGACATCACAACAACATCAGCATGAAGCTAGATATATTTAGGACAAGGTTGGAATGACCACTACTCCCCTTTTCAAGGGAGGTTCTTTCAGACTACACCAAGCTTATCTCAAAATTTCTCAATCTTTGCACAAGATAGAGGCTTGGTCAACACATCTAGAACTTGTTCATCCCTGCTAACATACTGGAGCTTTATGGCTCCTCTCTGCATCGTAAAAAGGATGTAATTATATTAGATTTCTATGTGTTTTGACTTGTCATGGAACACATGGTTCTCTGTCATCTTTATGAAACTTTTGTTATCACATAGAATCACAGTTGCTTCCATCTCCAGATCGAACAGACCTATCAAAAACATTCAAAGCCATATGGCTTCACAATTGGCATAGCATCGAGCAATGTATTTTGCTTCCATTGTGCTAAGAGAAATACTTGATTTCCTCCTACTCTACCATGAGATAATGGCTAACCCCAGAATGAAGCAACATCATGAAGTTGTCTTTCTGTCATAGATACTTCCAACCCAATCTCAATCGGTATAACCAATCAGTCTAAATTCATGATCTCTATTATAACTGAGACCAAAATCTAATGTACCCTTAAGGTACCTCATCACATGTTTTGTCGAAACCAGGTGAACACGTCTGGGATCTACCAGAAATTGACTCAAGGTGTTCACAACAAAACATACATCTAGTCCGGTGTTCATCAGATACATCAACGATCCAATGATCTGTCTGTACAACATAACATCAATCAATTCTAACGAAGTTTCAACTAGGAGCTTCAACTTTGTTTCCATGGGTGTATTCATGGATTTGCACTCCAACATATAAAACCTCTTCAATATTTCAACTGCATACTTCCCTTGGTTAAGGAAGATCTTCTATTGGATATTCCAGACCTCAAGACATAACAAATAGTGCTTTGAGCCAAGATATTTCATCTCAAATTCGAAAACTAGCTTCTTCTTACACTCGGTGATGAGATTTTCTTCTCCTATTAGAAATAATTCATCCACATACAACAAAAACATAATAGGATCATCATTCAAAACCTTTAAGTAAAGTTTATAATCTTCTTTACTCTTGGTAAAGGACAACCTCGTCAGGAAATTGCCAATTCTTCCATACCAAGATCTAGGATCTTGTTTCAATACATACATAGCCTTCTTCAATCTACATACATGAGTCTTTATGTCTTCAACTTCAAACCCTTCAGTTTTTTCTATATATAGTTCTTCTTCTATGACACCATTTAAGTAATGTGTTTTCATGTCCACCTAGTGTAACTTCCATTTCATCTTAGTTGCAAGGGATATGATGGTTTTGATTTAAGTGTATACGGATACAGAAGAAAAAATCTCCTCATAGTCAATTCCTTCCTTTTGAGAAAAGCCACGAGTGATAAACCTTTCTCTATATTTCTCAATACTTCCATTAGCAACATGTTTTATCATATATAGCCATTTGGAAGATACCACATCCTTGCTCTTCAGTCTGGGAACTATTTACCATACATCATTCTTTATAATGGATTGGTATTCTTCTGTCATGGCATCTTCCCATTCTTTCTTCTGAATGGCTTCTTCAATGAAAGTAGTCTCCTTCTCTAAGAGATCACACATCAGAGCCATATAACTGGAGAATGGCTTTGGTTTCTTGACACGTCTCATGGTTCCTTCGGGGGAACCATACTTCTCTCCATATTCAATAAGTTCCCTTTCCTAGGATGGCTTTCTCTTTTGGGAGATTGTCATATGGGGAGGTCCTTGAGATTCTATTATGTCATTATCTTCTATAATCTCCTCTTCAGGGGAATTTATGACTTCCCTCACTGGCTCTGCAACTCTAGGAGCCACAGGTTCTTGTTCATATACTTCTTCAAGATGGCGCATTCTTGATTTCTTGAGTGTTGCATCTTCGTCAAAGGTTACATCTTTGTTGATCTCAATATGATGGTAACCTGGTATGTATATTATGAAGGCCTTAGATACCTCATACTATCCAACAAATATTCCCTTCTTTCCTAACTGATCCATATTGGTTCTCTTTTCTTTTGGAATGTGTACATATATGGGACAACCAAATATTTTGAGATGGCTTAATTCTGGCTTCTTTCCGGAGAACATCTCTTCAGGGATCTTGAACCCAAGTGCAGTATGGGATAATATGTTATGTACATACACTGTTGTTCTTGATGCTTCTCCCCATAAGTGAATTGGAATATCTTGATCATGGATCACGGTCTTCACTTCTTCCATTATAGTCTTGTTCTTTCTTTCTGCTACACCATTTTGTTGAGGATAGTAGGGTGTGGTGAGCTCCCTCTTGATCCAAAAATATTTACAAAAGTTTACAAACTCTTTTGAGGTGTATTCTCCTCCATTATCTGACCTGGGTATCTTGATCTTTCTTTTAGAGAGATTCTCTATAAAGGATTTTAATTCCTTGAATTTACCGAACACTTCATATTTTGGTTTCAAAAAATAAACCCATGTTTTGCAAGAATAGTCATCAATAAAAGACACATAGTATACATGTTCACTGATGGAGGTTGGTGGAATTGGGACACATACATCTGATTTAATGAGCTCTAAGACTCCTTCTACTTTGTTGTCTCTCTTTGGGAAAGGTTTCTTGATGTTCTTTCCTTGTGCACATCCATTGCACATGCTTTCATGGTCAAACTTGAATTATAGTAGACCTGTGACTACCTTGATTACAGATGGTAATGAATTGTATTTAATGTGAGATCATATTTTATGCTAAATCTCACATGGATTCTCAATGGAATGAGTCAAGGTTTCTTCTGAGTGATCTTTTAGCTTATACAAGCCAGCTTCTTCTTTTCCAATAACAATTGATTCTTCCATGGTTTTTCCTTTGGGCCACATAAGAAATTCTCCATCTATGAAAGAAAATCTGAAGCCTTTCTTATCTAAATATGAGATATAAAGTAAGTTCTTTGTCAAACCTAGTACATATAGTACATCCTTCATCTTCATTGGGGTTCACGAATCAAGTTTGTAATTTGATTCTCCTACTCCTTTGATAGGGTATTGATAATCGTCTCCAAGTGTAAATTTTCGGGGAAGGTTCTTTTCTGTAAGGCAAGAGAGAATGTCTCTTTGACCTGTCAAGTGCTTGGAAGCACCACTATCTATGAGACAAGTCTCCTCACTAAGTGAAATTGATCCTGAGAGGGAAGAGATTAAGATATAGTCTTCAATCTATTCTTTTATCATCTTTGTGGGTGGCTCTTCATATTCAATTGTGTGGGAATGGTGTATGTTTTTTCTCTTATAGTATTCTTCTCTTCTAGCTGGAAAATTCTTAACAATATGTCCCATATTTTCATAATGGTAACATTGGTAGGATGAGAAATCTTTTTCTCTTCTTTTACCTTGGAGGGTGAGATTCTTTATGTATGAATTTGTTTGGGGGGTGAGACTCCTTATGTTCATGAGTTTATTTACGGAAGTAAGACCTATTCCTTCCTCCTTTAGTATGAGAATCTAGGGCTTGATCTTCATATCTTGATAGTATTGCTTCTCAGTTAGCCACTCTTGCTTCTTCTTGAACACATTCTTCCCAAAGACTATCAAAGGGTAGTTTCTCCTTTCTAGCACAAATAGTTTGGATAAATGCATCCCAAGGTATTGTGATACCATTAAGGGCTATCATTATGACTTATTCTTCATATAGAGTATCAAAAATTGCTTCTATATGTTCCATGAATTTTGATATTCTAGACAAATACTCTTGAAATGTTTCTCATTTCTGCATCCTTGTACTTTTGAGTTGAGTTCTCGGATTCATCTTTCGGGTGATGTTCTTTTCTTCATAAATTATGGTTAGGGAATAAAACATTTATTTTGGAGTCTTCTTTGAGGCCACTTGAGGAATAAAGTGATATTTAATAGAATATGCAATGATAATTTTGTCCCTAACTATGTCGTTTTGGTGTTTTCCTTTAGCTGCAACATCAGTAGGTTCTAGTATATCTTATTTAATGAATCTTGCTAGGTCATTATCTGCAAGAATGAGCGCAATCATATACTTCTAGGCATGGATGTTTTTGACACCTTCTATCTTGTCAACAAGCTTAGTGCTTCTAGACATCTTTACCTCAATCTAGGAAAATGACCAAAAATTTAAAATGAATAAAGTTTAATTTCGAACTTACCAGGAGTTGCACATGGATGAGGCGAGTATCCTAGTGTGGTTAGATTACAAAAAATCCAAAATTTTCTGCTTCAAACTGGACCAACGGAATTCTGGACTGGTACTTTTGGTATTGGTTATGGTTTCTTGGTACTTTTGGTTTTCTGGTACTATTCAAAAATAGGGTTTGACTTTCCATAGTCTCTAACCAATGAAAAGGTGCACTCAAGGTTCCAAAGAGTTCCCTAGGCTAGGGATCACTTTTCTAGATGGTTTTTGAAGAAATACACCCGCGTATAATGGAGTAAATAATAAAATAACAATGAACACTCATCTCAACCTTTCTCATTACCAAACAATGAATTTATACAATGAGAGAAGATGTTACGTGAAATCATCCTCTCCTACAATATATCAACAATATCTCCAATAATCACTCCATGAATCTCTCAAATATATTTCCTCACCTTAATTATACTTTCTAGACATAACAAATAACAATAATACTAAAAAAAACTAAATCTAGAATATGATAAATGAATCATTATTCCAACATTTCTCCTCCATAATGATCATTTGAAAATATTCCAAGATCATCTCTGAATTTGCAAAACTTTTCCTTTGATAGCTCTTGGTGAAAATATCAGCTACTTGTTCTTATGTTCTGCAATAAGTAATCTCGACAACACCTTGTTGAACCAAATCTCAAACAAAATGATACTAGATATCAATATGATTAGTCTTATTATTAAACATTGGATTGTTGGTCATCTAAATAGAACTTTGATTATCACATATTGATGGAATAGGTTGCTCCTACTGCTCATGAAGATCCTCTGAAATTCTTTTCAACCAAACTGCTTCACATGATGTTGTCACTACTGCTTTATACTCTGCTTCTCCTATAGAGAGAGAAATTGTAAGTTCCTTTTTAGTGCTCCAAGCAACTATTGTTGAACCCATGTTGAATAAATATCTTGAACTTGATTTCCTATCATCCATACAACCTGTCCAATCTAAATCTGTATAATGAATAAGCCTGGAATATTTTGTAGATCTGTATATCAAACTATAACCAATTGTACCATCTATATATCTCAAAATCCTCTTATCTTATTTCCAATGTATTTCCTTTGGGTTTGACATGAATTTAGATACCATACTAATTGAAAAAGATATATCTGGTTGAATTGTATTTAAGTAGATCAAACTTCCAACCAATTGACAATACAAAGTAATATTAACTGATTTGGAGTCATCATGTTCATATAACTTCGACCTAACTTCCAAAGGAGGTTTTGCTAGCTTGCAACTCATCACTCTAAACTTCTTCAAAATATCCAATGTATACTTTCCTTGTGACATCAAAATACCATCTTCTTTCTTCCAAACTTCAATTCGCAAGAAATAATATAACTCTCCAAGATTTGCCATCTCAAACTCAACAATCATGTGTGACTTAAACTTTTGAAATAACTCATCATTGTTCCCTGTGTAGATCAAATCATCAACATAAAGTGGAACAATCAAAATACCATGACTTGACTGAAGAATATAATGATTGGGCCCAGATAAAATTTTGATTAAGCCATGATCCTGGAAGTATTTATCAATTCTTGAATACCAAGCTCTTGGTGCCTGTTTAAGACCATATAAATCCTACTTCAACCTTTAAAATTTATCTTGTTTACCTGGAAATTCAAAACCTTTAGGCTGCTCCACATAAATTTCTTCATCCACATAAACATTCAAGAAAGTTGACTTAACATCCATTTGAAAAATTGTCCATATATACTAAGCAACTAATGCAAGAACCAACCTGATTGTATCCATATTTTCCACTCGGGAAAATGTCTCAGTATAATAAATGCCTTCTCTCTATGCACAAACTTTTGCAACTAAATAAGCCTTATACTTATCAATTGTGCCATCTGATTTATACTTGGTTTTATAAACCCATTTACTACCAATCACCTCTTTACCTTTTGGTAAGTTCACCAAATCCCATATATCAATTCTCACCAAAGAATTCAACTTTGCTTCCATAGCTTCATTCTATTCTTTCTTTCTTGATGGTTTTTCATAAGTTTGTGGTTCATCCATCATCATTACCTATGTCATAAGTGCATAATTCACAAGATTGCTTTTGGATCTAGTAATCCTTCTTTCAAAATTTCTATCTAACATATTGATTTCAGAATGACTTCTTTCAAACCACTTAGGTTTCTTCTTAACTTCATCTTCCTTTACTGACTTGGAATGTGATTCACCATTAATAATAAATGTATCTTCTTTTAATTTCAATTGTACAAGTTGTGACTGATAAATTCCCTGCTCATCAAATACAAAATCTCTTCTTATTATTACTTTCTTTTCTTGATGATCAAACAACTTATAACTTCTTGTTTCAATACTGTAACCAATGAAAATACACTTCACACTTTTATCATCCAATTTTCTTCTCTTTTCCTTCGGAACATGTGCATATGCAATGCAACCAAAAACTTTCATAGGTGCAACACTTGGTTTATATGATGGCCATGCTTCTTTGGGATTCAAATTCAACACTGACTTTGTAGGACATCTATTAAGAATTTATATTGATGTGTGTACTGCTTCAACCCAAAATTCATTACCAAGTGACTTAGCCTTTAACATGCTCCTAGCCATCTCAACTATGGTTTTGTTTTTCCTCTTTGCCACTCCATTCTGTTGAGGAGATTAGAAATTGGTAAAATCTGGCTTTATACCATTATTAATGCAATAATTCAAGAATTCATTTGACCTATATTCTCCCCCAGTATATGTTCTTAGGGTGAGAATCCTGAAACCAGTTTGTTTTTCAACCAATGCTTTGAACTTAAGAAAATGGTGTTGGAGCATATCCCTAACTTACATTAGTTTATACCTAGCTTAGACTCCTAGATCTTCGTTAATACATTCATTTACACTTTATTTCACCTAATTTGGCCACATAGAGAAGAAGGGTGCCTGATCCCTAGATTTTAGGGAAAACTGCTAATTTTAGATCAAGACTCAACTCTCGGTTCTTAATTTTCTTGATTTATTCATGATTTATTCCAACTCCCCCATGAAAAAAAAAATATATTATTGGGGAATGTGCACCTCCTCTTTTAGTGAGATATTTATTCCTTAATTAATTATTTTTACCGTTACTATTATTAGTAACTACTATTTCGGGTCAGTTAAGTGAGTTGGAACTGCTTCTCTTGTCAGTTAAGTGAGCTTAAGTGAGCTAATGGACATCACTTAACTCTTGTGGAAATTAATGAGTGTGTGACATGTATCTTTAGTGTTCTAGGTCGAACTATGTGGTCTCCCTTAGCTTATGACACCTATTTTAGCTATTTCTATCTTTTTTTTACTAGAATTTCTATGTTGGAAATTCTATATATTCATCTCCTCTCTTCTTTTTGAGGATGGTTGCTCATGTATATTCATATTTTATTAATATAATTCTCTGATTTATGGAGAAAAAAATTTCTCTCATCTCTTGAATATCATCAAATTGCATGTGTTCAATTTAACTAGAATTCTAGATCTATCAGGGTTTCTGCAGGAATTCTACATGGTATTAGAGATAGATTGAATCTAGTGGATTGTACACGGTTTTATTTGTAGGTATAGATCATCAGGAGGTGCAGAAAGAAGCAATGGATAATCTCTCTCATCCCACAAGACTCATTCTAAATCCTTTCAATTACTTCGAATGGAAGACAAAGATCTCTCTTCTCCTCCTAAGCAAAGGGCTCTACCAGGTAACAATGGGAACAGAGAAAGAACTGACTGTTGCAGCAGAGAAGATAAAGTATTTCAATAAATTATATGAAGCAATTGGGCTGATATGCCTATCAATTTCCAAAGATATCCTCTTTCATGTCAGTGGATCCACTACTCCCGATGTGGTCTCGACCACATTCGAAGGACTATTCGGTAAGCAGGATGCAATGAGAGTGCATCAACTAGAGAATGAACTCATATCCCTAAGTCCAATTCATTTCAGCAACCTGTAAGAATTATTCACCAAGTTCAAATCCCTCCTCATTGAACTTAATGCATGTGGAGTCACGAAAGAGGAAGAACAACTCATCCTTTAAATTCTCTCGAAATTAGGCCCTGAATATTCCATATTTGTGTCATCTTTTCAAGCATCTAAATTGACTCAAGAAAAATGGAAAATGCCTCCATTGAATGATTTCATTGCAGCATTGATTCAAGATAAAAATAAGTTAGTCCAAATGGGTTCCATCAAGCATTCCAAGAACCAAGCACTTGTGGCTACTAATGCTCCAAAGAGCAGTGGAAAAGACAAGAAAAAAGGAACGGGTAAATTTCCTGAATCGAAGAAGGAGAGATCTGCACAATCTTCAGATAACTCTTCTGAGCCTAAGGGTAAGAAGAATAATGAAAGAACACTTATCATCTACTGTTCCAAAGGTTTTCATCCCGAAGAAAATTGCATGAGGAAGACTATCGATGATATGGCTAAGCAATTGCAATAGCACAATCTCACGGTGCTCAAAAATGCAAAGAAGAAAGATGATAACATAAAGGGAGGGAGAGCACAAGATGTTCATGCTTTAATTTCTGTCACATCCACTCCATCATCTTGGATCCTTGATTCAGGTGCATCGAACCATATGGCTACATCAAAAGATGAATTTTCCTCCATCGAAGAAAGCACCAGATCCCCAATTTACTT
>JZKD02S2252588.1:254436-265798 GCA_000966675.3 Picea glauca
GGGGGGGTTCCCATGATATTTTCCCTCTTTCCTCTTTTCATGAGGAATTCTTTTATGTAATGAGTACCTAAAATGGCCAAGTTGTTGGGACTCAAATTTTTTGTCATTACAGTTAGCCTTAAGGGGGGGTGTTGGAGCATATCCCTAACTTACATTAGTTTATACCTAGATTAGACTCCTAGATCTTGGTCAATACATTCATTTACACTGTATTTCACCTAATTTGCCCACATAGAGAAGAAGGGCACCTCATCCCTAGATTTTAGGGAAAATTGCTAATTTTAGATCAAGACTCAACCCCCGGTTCTTGATTTTCTTGATTTTCTTGATTTATTCTTGATTTATTCCAACTCCCCCATGAAAAAACTAATCTATTATTGGGAAATGTAAACTTACTCTTTGAGTGAGAGATTTATTCCTTAATTAATTAGTTTTGCCATTACTATTATTAGTAACTACTATTTCGGGTCAGTTAAGTGAGTTGGAACTGCTTCTCTTGTCAGTTAAGTGAGCTTAAGTGAGATAATTCACATCACTTAAATATTTTGGACATTAATGAGTGTGTGAAATGTATATTTAGTGTTCTAGGTTGAACTATGTGGTCTCCGTTAGCTTATGACACCTATTTTGGCTATTTCTAGCTTTTTTTGACTAGAATTTCTATGTTGGAAATTCTATATATTCACCTCCTCTCTTCTTTTTGAGGATGGTTTCTCATGTATATTAATTCTTTATTAATATAATTCTCTGATTTATGGAACAAAAAATTTATCTCATCTCTTGAATATCAGCAACTTGCATGTGTTCAATTTAACTAGAATTCTAGATCTATCAGGGTTTCTGTAGGAATTCTACAAAAAGCACTTCAGATTTCTCCTCCAAAAAATACACCCAAGTATTCTTTGAAAAATCATCAATGATAGTGATCCAAAAATGATGTATATAAGGATAATAACAACTCAGGACTCGCAGAGGCAACTCAGGAAGCTCATAATGGCTTTAGCAGACAGAGAAAGGGAAAAAATTCAAAGTTCCCAAACCTCAGTGAAAATGACACGATTGCGAAGAGAGCGTCACAAGAATTCTAACGATGCAAATGGATCGTCAAACAAATTTATGGATTGAAAGATATCTATGGTCAATGTTTGGTCAACCTAGCCCAGTCAGCAAGGGATGAGTCAGGATTCGTACTACTGACGTCAACATTCATATGGATGATGTCATCGTTGTGAAATACATGTGGAAAGAGAAGGCAGGTGATGTGTGGAATGATGATATCAACATGATGTCAGAATGGTGACGTGGAAACACTAGAGGCTTCCATGTGTCACCCAGTTTTGGCGTTTTTAGGTCGATCCGTGGACTAATCAAATCGTACCACTTGGAAGTCCATACAATTTGCATGCTGATGTGGCACGAAGATGTGGCATGATGAATTGGTAGAAGACAACGTGGAATAATGAGAGGAATCCACATGGCCCAATTAGAGGCTGCCACGTGATAGGTGGGAAATGCTCAATGACAGTCTGTGAGAAATTAAAAAAAAAAAAATATAGTTGGAGGGTCCCTCAAATCTGGCGGACAAAGCCAAACTTGGCCACTACTTAAATCGTTGGGATATGGGTTATATTTATTGCTAAATATATCAAACAAAATATATGTTAAATTTATATATTACAAAAATACAAACCCAAAAAAGGGAGGCCTGCGGGTTTGACCACGGGACCTCCTCCTGCATATGCGCTGTAACAAATATACCCAAACCAATAGGCCATGGACCTTAAATTCTAACCAATGCAAAAATAATATATTAAATGTTGCATAACACCATCCACCGAGGGAGGAACGCATACAGTGTGGCCGCATGGGCATGAAAAATGATGTAGTATAGTCATTAATGCAGGTTGTAGAGAGGGCATAAAAATCAAGATGAACTTCCTCTTGCACTTGGGAGTGCCAGAGTCAGATCAGGACGTGGAGATAGTCATTTTTGGGTAATTCGATGCCACAAATTCAGTGGTTCTATCTATTTTCTAATCTGAGCATTATTTCTGTAGCTTGATTTTGGAATGAGGTATACTTATGTATTTTTCCAAATCCTTTTGTTGAGTTAATAAAAGTGCCTACCCATTTAAGAGCAGGACCCAGAGACATATTCCACCAAGGACGAACTCCGTTATCAAGTTTTTTGTTCATATTTGATTCTTATTTCTCTTCATTTATTAGCTTTTCCTTCATTAATGGTGCACATTAATTTATTCTCATTTAATGAAATTCTTTATAAGTCACTCGATGAAAAGATCTTGGATCATGTTGGTATCAGAGTAGTTGTCTTTGACATGAATTGTTGAGTGTGAATTATTACTAGGGACAAACATAAGTAGGGTGAAGTAACTCTTAATACTTTCAATCGTGAATTTGGTTGTGCATCCCAAAGGAAGAAAATGGAAGAAGAGGACAAGCGTGATGAACAAGAGAAAAACTTTCACATGGTATTTTATCGCATGTCAAAAATGGTCAAACAAATGTATGAAGATTAGAAGAAGAGGATGAAGAAGAAATGGAATAAAAAGGAATCACATGTAGATAATGATGCTTCGGTAAACCAAGGGGCTGGAGGGTATCCTCCTGAGCCTTCATCTTCACCTTCACCTTCAAGTTCTAGTTCTTCTTCCTCTGAGCATTCTCATCGTTCTCATAATTCTAGCCATAAAGCCTCTTTTAAGAAACCGTTATTAAAGATTGATGCAAAAATTTCTTTACCTATGTTTAATGGATATGCTAATCATGAAAATCTAGATAATTGGATCCGACAGGTTGAAGTGTATTTTCATGTTCAATATATTGATGAAGAAGAAGTTAAAGTGAAACTAGCTTTTCTTCAGTTGGAAGGCACCACTATCGTATGGTGGGAGAGAAAGATTTAGGACAGAAGTAAGTGTGGTAATCTTCTTTCCTCATGGCCAGAATATAAATCAACGATAAGGAAGCAATTTTATCCATTAGGGTATTTACATAAAGCAATGATGGAATGACAAACCTTAAGGCAAAGTAAATTTCACACTGTACAAAGTTTCACAAAAGAATTTAGGAAGAAATCTCTTGGATTGAACATTCCATTGGATTCTTATGAAACTTTAATGAAGTATATTGGTGCAATGGATAGTTATATTCATCATACTTTTCTCTTGTTTAACCCCACTAGTCTTGATGAAGTTTGTTTCAAGCCACTCACCTTGAGAATAGGGGGAAACATGTTCAAGAAGATCCCATGAAGAAACCCTCCAATATCCCACATAAAACTTTTAAGAAGTTTAAAAGGAAGGACAAGAAGACCTCCACAGTGATGAGAGAAGGAGGAAATCCATATTGCACTCATTACAAGAAAATCTGTCACGATGAAGAAAATTGTTGGAAACTTCATCCAAAAAAGAAGCCGAAACAGTTCGATGGAAAGGGGAAGAGAAAAATTGTTGCTACAGTACAACAAGATCTTGGTTCGAATTCAAGAGATGAAGGAAATATCATATTGTTTGGAGTACAAGGTAAAGATTCTCTTCATGCTGGGTCAAGTTCCAAAAATGAATCTCATGACGATGAACGAAAGAGGAATGAATTATTTCACATAAGAGTTGTATCTAAACACACTAAGATAGATACATTATTTGATCTGGGTTCCCAGGTACACTTAATATATGAAGAACTTGTCAATAATATGGGTCTTGAAATGAAACCACATCCGAAGCCTTATCCTCTTGGTTGGATATGTGATAAAGAAAACCTCAATGTCACAAAAAAATGTAGGGTCAGATTTGCTATTGCTGCAAAGTTGATTGATGAAGTGGATTTGGATGTTGTACCACTTGATATATGTGGAATACTGTGGGGAAGTCCTTATCTTTATGATAGAAAATAATTCTTCTTTCGTCATGAGAAAAAATGACACCTTACTAAAGGGGTAGTGGAATACATTGCTAGATCTCATAGCATGAGGGTAAATAAAACACTTGTTAGTGCAAGACAAATTAAAAGACTCATAAACACTAATAAGAGATATCTACGCATGGTCATAAGATATAAATATGTCGGAACATCTGACGCTTTCCAAGGATGTGAACTATCTCATAAAAAGGAATTAATTGATATTTTTTTCTATGTATGATGATATTTTTTAAGAACCAGATGGATTACCTCCTAAGAGGGAAATCTAACATGAGATGCATATTCAATAGGATTCTCCTCTTCCTAATGAGGGCATGTAGATGTCAGTTGTGGAGATGACAGAGATCAAGAAGCAGGTACAGAGCTTATTGGATTAAAGGTTCATTAGGCCTAGTTCATCTTCTTGTGGTTCTCTGATCATGATGGTGCCAAAGAAAGATGGCACATGGAGAATGTGTGTCAATTATCGGGCCTTAAATAAACTCATGGTGAAAAAATTTTACCCTCTTCCTCGTATAGATGATTTACTTGATCAATTGAAGAATGTTGTTTATTTCACTAAGTTGGATTTTCATAGTGGATATCATCAAATCAAGATCACAGAAGAGGATTCATGGAAAACTACCTTTAAAACCAAACAGGGATTGTTTGAGTGGTTAGTTATGTCGTTTAGGCTTTGTAATGCTCTGACAACTTTCATGCATGTGATGAATGATATATTCAAGCCTTTCCTAGATGACTTTTTGACTGTATATTTGGATGAGATTATTATTTTTAGCAGGACTCAGGATGAACATATGAGGCATGTAAAGAAAGTATTGGATACTTTGCAAAGGGAAAATTTGTATGTAAAATTGTTTAAATGTGAATTTGGCAAGACTTCACTTGTGTACTTAGGTCATATTGTAGGAGGAGGACAATTAAAAATTGATCCTTTCAAAATTGATGTAATTGTAAATTGGCCTGAGCCAAAAAGCATAACTGAAGTTCAAAGCTTCTTAGGTGCAGTCTAGTATTGGAGGAGGTTCATTTCCAACTTCTAATTTATCGAAGCTCCTTTGCATGCCTTAACCAGTGTGAAGAACAATTTTTAGTGGGAAGGAAAGCAACATAAATCTTTCGACACTTTGAAGGAGAAGATCAATACCGCACCAGTATTGACATTATCGAATCTTCAACATTATTTTAAGATCGACATAGATTCCATCAGATACACCATGGGTGCAATATTGATGCAATATCATAAGCCTATCTATTACCACTCTAAAACTTTTAACCAAGATGTTGTTAACAATCCTACATGGGATAAAGAGTTGTATGCATTAATCCATAGCGTAAATAAATCAGAGCACTACTTGTTAGGGAAGGAAACAATCATACGTACATATCACCAGCCCTTACAGTATCTCCAAGCACTGACCAAATTGCAACAATCTCGACATTATAGATGGATGAGTTTTCTACAACAATTTCATTTGGTAATCAAGTACAAAAAGGGTACAAGTAACAAGGTAGCCGATATGCTTTCTAAACCTCCTATTGATGCTTCTGTTATTTTGAAAAATACTTCTCTATCTCATGATAAGTATGTAGAACAATATGCCATTGATGAATATTTTAAGGATTATACGAGAAGCTAACCATTGGCGCACATGTAGAGAACTATTGTATCCAGGGAAAACTACTCTACCATCTTGGAAAGCTATTTATTCCTACAAGTGAATGAGTCCATGTAATACGAGAAGCTCACACTTCTCTTATGTATGGGAATTTTGGGGTAGGAAAAACTCTGGCTCATTTGCGTAGGTTTTGTTATTGGCCTCAAATAAAAACAATTGTAACTAAATACGTAAAGGGGTGTGTGATGTGTTCTACTTGTAATCCCACTAATAGAAAACTGGGGATATAATCACCACTTCCTGTTCCATCGCATCCATGGAAAGGTATCTCCATGGATTTTTTAGGGGGGTTTACCAATGACCAAAGGGGGTCATGACTATTTTCATTTTGTAGTGGATAGGTTCAGTAAGATGTGTATCTTGATGCCATTTAAAAAGTAGATCATTGCTGAGTAGACTGTTAATATCTTCTTTGAGTATGTTTGGGTTCACTTTGGGTTACCCACATCCATTGTCTCAGATCAAGATACTCGATTCCTCGACAACTTTTGGACTAGCTTGTGGAGGATGATGGACACCAAATTGAAGAGGAACACTAGTTTCCATCCATAGATCGATGGAGAGATAGAGGTGGTAAGACGAACAATGGTACTTTTTCTTCGAGGCTACTATAGCAATCATCCCAAGTTATGGGATGAATAGATACCCTATGTACATCATGCATACAACCGAGCTTTACATTCATCCACTCAGAGTTCACCATTTGAGACATTTTTTGGGTACCTACCCAAGGTTCCTTTGGAATTGATGAATGGGAGAGATGTCGATGTGAATAAAGAATGAAAATAGGACATAGCCCACAATTTCATCCAGGATCCAATAGATACACCAGGCAGTCTGGGAATGGTTGGAGAAAATTCAAGCACAATATAAAGCTTGGCATGACAAGCACAAGGTTGATCATCAGTTCCAAGTTGGAGATTGGGTATGGTTTCACATCAGCAAGGAGATATTGAAGGGTGAAGGTAAGAAAATCAAGACCATTCGTTATGGACCCTTCACTATCTTGGAGAAAAGTGGTACCAATGATTTTCTTCTGGATCTTCCACCTTACATGTAGATTTAATCAATTGTGAACCTTCAGAACTTGAAACTTTTTAAGCCTCCCATGGCCATGGATCACGATGAGGAATTTTTAATACCTTCAGTTGATGATTTTGCACCTGAGTACTTGGATGAGTTACATGAAGATATCAGTCTGTGAGCAATCTAGAGGACCATGCCAAACTTGGCCACTAGTAAAATCATTGGGATATGGGTTAGTGCCATTGCTAACTATAGCGAACAAAGTATATGTTAAATTTATATATGACAACAATACAAACCCAAAAGGGGGAGGGTCGCAGGTTTGACCACGGGACCTCCTCCCCCATATGCGGCTTAACAAATCCTCCCAAACCGACAGGCTATGGGCCTTACATTGTAACCAACACCAAAAAAATATTAAATGTTTCATCTACCCAACTAGTGGGGGAGGCATGCGTACGGTATGACTGTTTGGGCATAGAAAAACAATGTAGTCTAGTCATTAATGTAGGTTGAAGGGAGGGCACGAAAAATGAGATGAATTTCCTCTTGGGCCTGGGAGTGCTAGAGTGGGATCGAGATGTGGAGATAGTCATTTTTGGGTAATTTGATGCCACAAATTCAGTGGTGCTATCTATTTTCTGATATGAGAATTATTTTTGTAGCTTGATTTAAGAATGAGGTATAGTTATGTATTTTTCCAAATTCTTTTGCTATGTTAATAAAAGAGCCTACCCATTTGAGAGCAGGACCCGAAGACGTAGTCCACCAGTGACGAACTTTGTTATCAAGTTTTTTTGTTCAGATTTGATTCTTATGTCTCTTCATTTTTTATCTTTTCCTTCTTTAATGGTGCACGTTAATTTATGCTCATTTAATGAAATTCTTTATAAGTCACTCGATGAAAAGATACCGGATCAGAAAGAGAAAATAATGAGCCTTTCCAAAATACATTGTCTCCATTGGACCACACAAATCTGAATGCACCAGTGCTAGATGTTCACTAGCCTTCCAAGTTCTATTTGAGAAAGTTTCCTTATTTTGTTTCCCAAAAATACATCCTTCACACACTTCATCATCATTCTTGATATAAGGAAGACCATACACCATATTCTTCTTTCGAAGAAAAACCAAACTCTGAAAATTCAAATGTTCCATTCTTAAATGCCAAATCTTGTAGTTCATCTCTTATGTTGCATTCAAACTTTGTAATTTAATTAAATCAAAGGAAATCTTGAAAATTTTATCTTCAATCATTTCTCCTTTTCCCACAACTTCATTATGATTCAAATTATCCATGATTAAACATTTCTTGTTATCAAACACTAACTTACAATTTTGCTTCATCTTTTGTCTTACAGAAAGTAGGTTCTTCTTCAATGCTGGTGTCAACAATGTGTCATCAATAAACTTATTGTTTCCATGCAATTCTTGAATTACAATTGTTCTTTTCCCTTCAACTTTTGAAGCTCTATCATTCACCAAATACAACTTTACCAAAATATTTGTCATTAATTCTAGTAAACAACTCCTCTTGAGATTTCATATGAGTTGAACATACCGAATCAATATACCATGCTTCACTTTCTTCATTACGTGCCATGAAACTTGATATGAATAACTTATCATTCTTGGTTTCTTATACAACTGTATTAGCACCTTTGTTTTCCATATATCTCATTTTTGCATAACAATTTATTTCAATATGACCATATTTATGACAATAATGACACTGTGGACCTTGTTTTTCTTGAGATCCTTCTCTTCCTCTTCCTCTTCCATGAAGATTGTCTCTGCTTCGTCCTCTGATTTGATTTGAACATCCTCTAAACTAATTTGGGCTTCTTCCTCTTCCTCGAAATGAATTTCCATGGTAATTCTTTGATTGTTGTGGATTTATATTATAATTTTGTTTTTGTTATCGATTTATACCTCTTCCTCTATACCTTGTAGAAAAAGAATGCTCAACATAAAAATATCTTTAGCCACACCATCATATGTATTCTTTAAAATATCCCAAGCTTGCTTAGATGATTATGAAACATTAATTCTTGTAAATATAGACTCTTCAACTGCGCTCCCTATAAGTGAAAGTGATTCATTATATTTCTTAATAGTTTCCTCTAATGATTTATTGTCATCGTCACTTAATGTTTTGAATTCATCAGCATAAGGATTAGTATATCCATCAATTACAAGCTCCCATAAATATTTAGTGATGAATATAAGTTGCAAGTGTTTGCTCCAATAGAAATAATTTGTGTGAACAAGTTTAGGAAACACAATATTGCTTGACACCATGAAGAATAAGAGTGAGAGAGAGAATATGCAAAATCAACACAAATTGTCCTACTTCGCCTAGGATGAGAACCAATGTCCCAAAAAAATTGGGACTCAACCACCACCAAAAAATATTCCGTTTATTAATTTTTGAGTAAAATGAAGAGTTAAAAGCTCAATACTTCCAAATAATTGCAATCAACACTTCTTATGTCTCCCTTCATTAACAAAAGTTACATATATTCTCTCATATAATAGAGAACTAATTATCTTTATTGGCCACCAAATGAATAAAAAATTACAACCCTTGCCTTTTACACTTTGAAAATAATAATAATCAAGGATTATGTTATTCAAGTAATTGAATAAATGAAGCCCTATAAAAAAAACAACAACATAATACTAGTACCATAAATGAAGGCATGTACATGATCATGTCTCAACTTGTCTTCATGTAGCTTTGCATGGCTTTTCCTTCATTCGTAGAATTCAACAACAATTAAAATTTAGATCTTCCATACGATCCTTTCCAAATTTACGCCATATTTCTCCTCATACTTAGTGTCTAGCTCTTTGGTATTCTCTTGGATCAACCTTTTGTTTAATTGTTTGAGTAATAACATGGGGTTCTCAACTATCTTGGAGGTATATTCTTCTTTCCTTTTACAGGACCCTGCGGTTTTATACAAAGATCATGACCACCAAATTTGGGCATGGTACATCTCCTCTACCAAATCTTGCACTTGCTATAGGAAATAAGACATATACATCTCTCTATTCAGAATCCCCGACTCCAACACAACCTTAATGGGAATCATTGCATTCTTATTGAATTTAGATGTATAATCTTTCTCTCACAACATCAATACCTCGTGAACTTATACTACTATACAGAAATTCATGTGATTTATTTTTAAATGTTTCCTCATTTCTTTGATTCTATTCAACAAAACCATAAATTCCTTCACCACAAAAATACATCAAGTTCTTACCTTTACTGAAATTCCCCTCAGATTTCACCACCATCATAATATTGCGCTCTATCCCACGGTGGAATCTCCTTGATAGTGGATCTAGTCATGACAGAACCTCACCTTCTCCTTAGCGTTAGATCAAGTGCAAGACTTTTCCCATATGTTGTTTTGATAGATAGTATTCATATTTTCTACACTCTTCAATAACCACAGGTTTACTCCACTCTGATAGCAAATGAATAAATATAGCAACAAATAATGGATCAAATAATACAATAACAATGAACACTAAGCTCAACCTTTCTCATTACCAACTCATGAATTTATACAATGAGAGAAGATGTTACGAGAAATCATCTTCTCCTACAATGTCTCAACAATATCTCCAATAATCACTCCATGAATCTCTCAAATATATTTCCTCGCCCTTATTATACTTTCTAGACATAACAAATAACAATAATACTAAAAACAATTACATCTAGAATATGATAAATGAATCATTATTCCATCAAAAGCCCTAATTTTCTTGTATGACAACAGTGACATTTTTCTTTATCCAGTGACAGATGCTCTCTTTAGTTTAGCTATGATACCATGTTAAGGTTTAAGATATTATTAGGTTTCCTTTCAATTTACTAGATAACCATAACATAGGTAGGATCACTAAGAGAAACACAATCACATGATACACAATATTTATCCTGGAAAACCTTCATGGGGGAGAAAACCCATCAAAAACTTCCTTAATATAGATAGCCAATACAGTGCCAAGACAGTAAACCAAAACACTAGAAAATATCCAACACTGATAAATGCACCTCTCTCTTCCTTGTTCTCCCAACTGCAACTAGCAAACATGCGCATTGGATGAGCGAATGAGTGAGTGAGATAATGAGGCATTGGCTTTATTTATTTATACAAACTGTCAGGTGTTGAAAAAGTGTCTCTTCACTGTGTAGGGTCGACTTGTCTTATTAGTGGTTAAAACCACTTTAATTAGACTAGGGGGTGACTTCTCAATTTGCATATTATATTTAGGGTTTGACCAATCCATAAAATGGGATTTGGTCAATTACAATGCATGACATGATCAATCCACAAAAGGAGATTGATCTATTTGTGGATTGATCTAATGAATAATTACTCAATAATAAATAGAATACTCTTTGTAGTTACAATATTTCAACAGGTTCTCGGTTATGGTCTACGTCAAGCTATAGGTTATCGTCTAAATATATATCTAGCTCTATTTCGTGGTCTAGGTCATGGTCTATGTCAATCTCTAGGTAATATTCTAAATCTACCTCTAGCTCTATGTCGTGGTTTATGTCATGGTCTATGTCATTCTCATCTACTATGTCTAGGTCATGCTCCACTTCTTTCCATGTCTAGGTTTAGGTCTAGGTCTTGAAATCTTTAGGTCAAGTCCATTTTTTTCCTTGCAATGTAGGGAGGGGG
>JZKD02S2252588.1:360959-373077 GCA_000966675.3 Picea glauca
ATAAGGTCATATGTGTACAAATGTTTTCTTTATATAATAACAACATATATACCTAACATAAGTTTAGGGTTAGTGTTTATGTATCTTATTAGTCCCTGCTAAAGCAAGGAATATACCAATCAATTGCAAGTCAAAATCATTTTGAATTTTGTAAATTTACAAAAATTTTAACAATGTTTTATAATGTTTTTCAATAAATATTTATTAATGAGAATTTTATATATAAATAAAAATATTTTTTTATTTTTAAATATTTAAAATTCTATTTTTTGATTGGTCAAAAGCTCCGAAGTGAATAATTTCCCATGGTTGGAGGTGACAATTAACCACAAAACTAAAAAAGATAAATTATTTGTTTTTAAAAAAATCCACAAATAGCCACGTATTAATTAAAAGTATAAATAATGATTGATGTTACTAGTATTCTATGTGTAGTAAATGTAAGAATACACTTTGGATTTTGAGACTTTGTTTCATCTCCCAATGAGTTGATGAGTGCACTTTCTCCACCGTCCAGATGTACACACCCGATCACGTCAACCACAACTTTTAGCCTCGGGTTTTGTTTTGCATTCTTAAATAATGGAAATTCTTGTACTTTGTTTTGAAAAATGTACAGACCCGATCACATCAACCACAATATTTAGTATTGGGTTTTGTTTTCCATGCTTAAATAATGGATGATCTCTCATACATTAATAATTATATGTAATATCAACAAGCTATCTTGTCACTAATGTCAACCTACCCATTATTTATTACAATATGTTAAGGATAGAAAATAATTTATGTGGAAGAGAGAAATGTTACTAATATCTCTCTTAATATATATGCGGAAGAGGGAAATGTTGAGGATAGCAAAGAATTTATGTGGAAGAGGGAAATGTTACAATATATTGCAGCTATTACCCTTGTTGTTATAAACATGAGTTTCCTCCCTATCTTATACATAACATAACTTATCATTTATCAATATAACAATCAACTTCAATATTTTATTCATGGAGATTTCTTGCTTCATTTAATTAAATTAGTAAGTGCTAGCCAACCATTAGGTGTGCAAGTATCCCAGTCATTATTGTCAATGTTATATTATTTTCAATTTATGCAAGTGTGATCCCTTTTGGGTATTAGGGATGTAACAAGTGGTATCAAAGCTTCAATCAATCTTTGTTGGTGTTTTTATGTTAGGTCTTAAAAATAAAAGACAGAATAAAATGACAATCAATTACTATCATTTCACCGATTAGGGTTGAGTTTCAAGAGAAATTTCATATATTTGTCAATGAAAAGAGAGAGAGATTATAGCTACAATTGAAGGGAAAAGGGTATGTGGATTCCATAAACCTAAAATATTATGGAATCAACATACCATTTTCCATAGAATATACTAACTAGATCCAAAAACCAAAGACATGAAATATGGTACTACACATATTATAATATATTGTCAAGGAAAAAAACAAGCTACATGAAATTTGGACATTTGAACAAAAAATTACAAGTTAAATGAGTACATCAATAAAAAATAACATACTAACCTTGCAAGCTCAAAATCTGAGCTATGTAGATCGAGAATTGGATTTGTTCAACAGGTGGGTAACAAAAAAAATAAACAGCTCAAACAAAGGCCAAGAACATTGTCACAACTAGAGCAATTGTGTCGCAAAGTCTCTTAAAGTCACATATATATAGATCAAATAGTCAACTAGCCGTTAACATTGACTAATGACATAGGCAAACTTTTTGTCTATTTGCATGAATGTTTGTTGACATTGCATCGAAAATCTCGACTAGGTTAAAATAAGATATTTGTGGATATTGCGACGAACTTTCGTGGAAATATTGATGAAAATCTCGCTCTGTTTAAGAAAAAAAAAGATGAAACTAGTGGAAGCATGGACAAATTTCGTGGAATAATCCACCCATATGTAGTAGTGTGATATATACAACAACATGTGTTATGAATTTTGTTTATTCAACCATACAAAGGATTGCATTTATGGAAAGATCTTTGGCCCAATCTAAGTACACTATGTACTATTTTGAATCTCTCATACAATTCTATCTGTGTAATGTCATGAAAGTGTTTAATATGGGGTTCATGGTCCCTAAATCCCCTTCTCAATTTTAGTACATCATTTTGGTTGGAAGAAGTCCCAATGTTCTCATGCTAGAAATCCTGAACTAGTCCCTTAAGCGTTCAAATAAACTTTATGTCAGAATGAGCTAGCGTACTAGTTAAGGACCAAAAATATATTGGGCCACCTATTTCAAGTGTATATCATCTATGAAAATACTTTCTAATGGTTTTGACATTGCATTTCAAGAGGTGAGAGGTTTGTTGTAGAAAAAGATGTTTTCTTGTGATCTTGCTAACACTTGATTATGACAAAACACATTGGGTTTCATTGTAGTATTTAGAATGAGATTTATTACCAATACTTTGAAAATAATGTATAAGGTTTCTAACAATATGATGACTTGTTTCTACACTTTTGACTATTTTAATGCCTAAAATTATTCTAACAACAGTCAAATTTCTATATTTTAACAAAGCTAACAATAATTGACATCTGGCAGCATCAGATTTTGGTTCAAAATATTATTTAATGATTTTATAATAGTGATAACGAATAGTACGGTTAGGTAACTTAACTTCAAGTGATGATAGACCACTTTCATCAACCTGAATGCATTTAGGAATTCTTTGATGCACAATGCTCAATCTAGGTAGGGACGATGAACCCCTTTTATGGCACTCTTGACCTCCCTATTATGGATTTAACAATGTTGTATTTCTTTCCTCTTCAATCACTCGTGGATCAACTCTAGAAGGAGAGTGCACATGGGATTGACTAGTTTCTAGAACATTTGACTATCCAACAAGATATTTCACCACAAGAAATTCTTCACCATGACAATGTTGTACACTCGTTTCTTCTCTAATTCCATCCATTGTATAATCAACTCAAAGAAAATCCTCCATCATCTAGTCATCCACAAAAAAATTTCTTGAAGCAATACTAGATGGATTTCTCTCTAATGAACTTTTGTGCTTTGCTTCTAGTGATGGAGGAGAAACAATAGCAGCATCTATTCCGCTAGAAATTGAATTTCCCTGTTCTAAAATCCTACACGTTGACATGCATAATTTTATCTTTTGTCTTTCTTCTTCTACCTTTCTGATCGGTTTCTCTTTTCTCGAGTAATTTCTTTCTCGAATACATCGGTTCCCCATGTTTAAAGAGAAAAATTGGCTTCGAAACACCCCACCAAACATTTGTCTGTGTATTAGGTAGTAAGGAAAAACCAATAATACACAAGGAGATACAAACAAGAATTCCAATTTCACTTGGAAAAATTTGTCTTCCAATTCCATGAAGACACAAGAAGAGACAGACAACAATTCCTATTTCATTTGGACAAATTTGTCTTCCAATTCCAAGAAGATACAAAGAACAATTCCAATTGCACTTCGACAAATTTGTCTTCCAATTCCAAGAAGACATAAGAAGAAACAAACAACAATTCCAATTGCACTTGGAAAAATTTGTCTTCCAATTCCATGAAAACACAAGAACATACAAACAACAATTCCCATTGCACTTGGATATTTTTTCTTCCAATTCCAAGAAGACACAAGAAGATACAAACAAAAATTTCAATTTCACTTGGACAAATTTTTATTCCAATGCAAAGAAGACACAAGAAGATACAAACAACAATTCCAATTGCACTTGCACAATTTTTTCTTACAATTCCAAGAAGACACAAGAAGAGACAAACAACAATTCCAATTGCACTTGGACAAATTTGTCTTCCAATTCCAAGAAGACACAAGAAGATACAAACCAAAATTTTCAATTACAATTGGCCATTTTTTTCTTCCAATTCCAAAAAGACACAAGAAGAGACAAACAACAATTCCAATTTCACTTGGACAAATCTGACTTCCAATTCCAAGAAGACACAAGAAGATACAAACAACAATTCCAATTGCACTTGGACAAATTTGTCTTCCAATTCCAAGAAGACACAAGAAGATATAAACAAAAGTTTTAATTGCACTTGGACAAATTTTTCTTCCAATTCCAAGAAGATACAAACAACAATTCCAATTGCAATTGGACAAATTTGTCTTCCAAATTTTGCTACAATGGTCTAGAAATAGCACAAAATTGTCAATGAATCAAACAAGAAGACTAAAATAAGAAAAACATGTATGTGCGCGCTATTTTTTTGTGAAGGTGTTTTGGATTATTTGTTGGCCTTGAGATAGAATAGGTAGTGGAGTGTGCTTTGCAGCAAAATATGCCCAATAAGAATGCACTCCCATTCCTAGAACATTTGTGCAGTAAAGTGCGTGTACATTCTAGGAATGCGTGCATGTTCCTACTAAGCATAGACAATCAACAACTACAACTCAATAAAGTCACAATAGTGTGTGCATGCTCTTAATGCAATAGGTATAACATGTATTATAGACCAAACATATTTATGAATAAACATGTATAGGGGTATGGGGACAACTAAGGCATAAGGGGTTAGGATTGAAAGTGTTTTCAATGATAGAGCAATGATTAGAGCACCATGATGTGGGTGACATGGGTGAAAGGGTCGTACACAAGGTATACACATAGTGTACTCATGGCTCGAGTATAGAGGGGGTTAAGGGTTGATTTCAAGTTATTCCTAGGCTTAGATGGAGCTAGGGGGGTCTCGATCATGGTCTACATCAACATCTAGGTCATCATCTAAATATATATCTAGCTCTATGTCATGGTGTAGATCATGGTCTACATCAATCTATAGGTCATTGTCTAAATATATCTCTAGATCTATATCATGGTCTAGTTCATGGTCTAGGTCTATGTCATAGTCTATGTCATGGTCATCTACTAGGAATAGGTCATGCCCTAGGTCTTTCCATGTCTAGGTCTTGCTATGTCTAGGTTTAGGTCTAGGTATTGACATGTCTAGGTCAAGGCCATTTCATTCCTTACGATGTAGGGATGGGGGCTATAGAGATAGGAAGAAAAAGAGGGTGAGAGGGGCAAAGGGGAAGAAAAAGAGAGTGAGGGACATGGAGATAGCGCGGGGGGGTAGAGAGTGAGAGAGTGAGAATAAGAAGGGGAAAAGAGGGAAAGAGGGTGAAATAGATGAAAATAGAGAAAGTTGGGGAGAGTCTGGGAGAGAGAGGGAGAGGGATACAGGGAGTGAGAAAGCGAGGGTTAGATGCAATAGGTAAAGAGAGAAGAGGATGGATATGGTGTTGGAAATTTGGTTGTCAACGATGTCAACCTTGATAAATATGTGAAGTATCACTAATTGATTGGTTTGAGAAGAATTGTCAATATTGGACATATTGTTATGAAGGTGAGTTGAATGTCAAGAATTGTTAATATTGGATATAATGTTAAGAAGGTTGGACATAATGCTGTGAAGGTGACTTGAATGTCAATCATTGTCAATATTGGACATAACATTATGAGGGTGACTTGAATATCAAGCATTGTCAATATTGGACATAATGTTATGAATGTGACTCAAATATTAGTAGAAAGATAATATTGACTAATATATTGTATGATCTTGATACTCTCATCCTATATTGTATATGGTTGAGATTGTGTCATTAACAACCATGCACAAAAGAAGAAATTGTCTAGATAAAAAGGGTAAATGCATAATCCAATATGGATCCATACAAATCAAAAATAAAGAAGTTAATAAGACATGGATCATTAAAAGTGATTCAAAAAATCTCAATTGAATAAGGGTCCAAAGATGAGACAAAATGTCAATGGTGGATGTTTGGTGAGGAAGCATTGCCACCATCAAGTCACAAGTCGAGTCAATTCAAACAACAATAAGGTCGACTATCTGGAAGTTAATTGACTGGAAGATGAGCCAAAGACAAGTTGACAGACTGTAAGCCTATAGATTAAAGAAATTTGGAGAAGAGAAGTCAATCGATTTCAAGATGAGTCAAAGACAATTTGACCCACTGAAGATCGAAGACAAAGGAAAATTGAGTCGGGAAATACAATTCAGATAAAACAAGTCGAGATGACCAAAGTTGAATTTCTCAAGTCAGTTTTCTTCCAAGTTGAGTCAGTCCAACAAAGAAGTAACCTAAAGGTCGAAGACAAAGAAAACTTAAATAAAAATCAGGTTGAGGCAGAAGCAATATGGGTCAACTAGATTTAAAATACTCAAGTAGAAATTTCTCCAAGTTCGGTCAACCAATAAGATATTTTTCGATGGAATGAGGAAGAAAATATGAAAAATGGTGAGACCAAGTCAAATATTTAGTGACTAGCAGCTGAGAGGGAACTTATTTTAATATAACTATCAAGTAAAATGTTTACAATTTGAGTTTAAATAATCAACAACAAAGGAGATATGTGGACGTATATTTAGACAATCATGAAAAGGTAATATGCATTAAATTTGATCTGGCATCCGTCGACGAAAGAAAAATCTAGGCAAGTTTCCTTCAAAGAACCACCTGTACCGACCACCTTCAACACTTTTTAGGGAAATTGCTCATCCATCGTTTAATTGGGAATGTTCTGCAAAACGCCCATGTCGTAGAATTTTAAAATTCATTTCCATAAGTCTAGAATATTCATACAAAAATAGATGTCTAAATTGGTGTACGAAAATCAATTAATAAAAGTTACCATTTGTGTTAATTAAATGAAGGGGTGCAATGTTTCAGTCCAAAAAGAAACATTGTTTCAAATTGACACCCTTTGGATGACTATATAATTAAAGGAATGTGAAGGAAAGAAGGTGTCTTGGTGGATATAAATATATACATACCATGGATTGAATGAAAGTTCATTCTATCAGGCTGGTGCATGTTTACAAATTGAGTCTTGTCATGAGGATTGGATTTCTCACATCTTATTTAAATTTGAGATCAACAACTTGGGTCTTGTTATGAGGGTTGGATTACTCATTTATTAGTTGGATCTGAGAACTACAAGCTAGGTCTTGTATCAGAGACTTGGATCTCTCATATTAAGTTGAAGTCGAAGATATTAAATGATTGATTTTATATGTATTCATACAAGTTAAATAAATAAAAGAATGACATTTTATCTCTTCATACAGTGTGTGTTTTATATGTTTACAAACAATTAATTGAATTGTATATATGTTATTCAATTAATTTAGTTAATATATGAAAGTGTTAAAAGTAGTCAAAAGTTCTAGAAACTGATTCACCCCCGTTCTTAGTGTCAGTGTCTGTTTCAACAATTGGTATCAGAGCAAGTTCCTTCACTAAATGTTAACCGCTCAATTGTTCTAAAGAGAACAATTGGTATCAGAGTAAGGCCTCTTCAAGCAAAAACATCCTAATCACTGGAAGGAGGATCCTACTAAACACACGAATGGACAAAAAAATGGCTCTCTCCACAATGAAGCTCCTTTATTTGATGGAATAGAATACTCTTCATGGAGGGAAAGAATGAAAATATATTTGAAGTCAGGATGATATGGAGTTTCGTACTCATTAGTAAGTAAGCCTTGGTACTTAACTACCTCAACAATCAAATCCAAAACTGCAAAAGAATCAAAGAGAAACAATTCAATGGCATTAAAAGCAATCCAAAATGGACTGTCAGAACAAATCAAAGAAAATATGAGACACTGCACCTCTGCTAAAGTGTTATGGCTCCATCTAGAGAGTTCTTATCAGATTAAAGTACAAAACATAGAAAAAGAAGACAATACCATCAAGGAATTGATGCAATTCCTAGTCATCAATAAATAAGACAACTCAAACAAGGAATTGATGCAATCCCCATTTGTCAATAAATAATACAACTCAAACAAGGAATTGTTGCAATCCTTAGTCATCAAATAAGAAGAAAAATCAAACAAGGAATTGATGCAATCTGTAGTCATTAATGAAGAATACAATTCCATCAAGGAATTGATGCATACCTCAGTAATCACTGAATAAAAAATATTGAATCATAAGACTGATGTTATAGCTACATTAGAATAGATTCGTATCGAACCAGGAAATGGTATATATATTGAAGCTCCTATGGAGGCTCTTGAAAATCTCAAATACACAACTATGTGCACTCTAGAAGAGTTGGAGAAACTTCAAAAGAAATATATGTTGCTACAACAATTAGATCAATCTAACAACTGTGAAGAGAAAGAACAAAATATTCAGCTTGAAGACAAAGAAGAAGAGATCAATAGATTAAAGACTGGAGTGTTGATCTAACAAAATAAATGAATGAATTGAAGGAATATGAAAAAATCCATAAATGCACAAAAGGATTAGAATAAACAAAAGAAATGGTCAACAATCTAAAGACCCAACTTTAAGAAGCTAAGGAAAATAAAGAAACCTCGAATAGCGAGTTGAGTAAAAAGGAAGAATCATGCAACATGCTAGAATTGGAAGTCATCAACCTCAAATGGATTTAGCTAGAAAACAAGGAAGAAATCAAACGATTGAAGACTAAAGTTGTTGATATAACAAAATAAATAGAAGAGTTGAAGACATATGAAAAAAGCAATAAATGCACAAAAGTCTTGGATGAGATAGAAAGAATAGTCATCAATATAAAGACTCAACATGAAGAAGCTAAGGAAATAGAAGAATATTTAAAGATCCAGTTGACTAAAAAGGAAGAAACATGTCATGTGTTTGAATTGGAAGTTATCAAGCTCAAAAAAAAGAATGAAAAGAAAAAATCAATTGTCAAATTCCAAAATATCTCAGCCATCATGGATAAGATCCAGAACAGTCAAAGACCAACCGATGAAAAAAATGGCATTAGGTACAATAAGAAAGAAGAAGGTGGAAAGTGGAACACCATTCACAAACATGACAAAGGATTATCCTCCTCAAAAGGAAAAAATGCAATCACAAACCAAATAAAAACCATGAAATTTTTTAAAGGATGAATCTATAAAAGTAGAAAACAAGAAACATATCAAAAGGCAGTGTTCTCATGTCACAATAGACTCAAGTATGGAAACACCTTCAATGTTTATTTCTTTTCTTGTAATACCTTTGGTCAAAAAGCATTGGAATGCAAGAGTCCTAAGAAAAAAAAATTCAGGAAGGTCTAATAAATTAATGAGATGTTGGAGATGCAATTATGTTGGGAACACAACAAAGTTTTTTTATACCATGAGATTCTACAACTATGATATGTCTGGGGGAAAATCCCAAGACTATAGGAAACCAAGAAGACAACCCATGAAAAATAATACATACAAGTCAGGAAGGAAATATAATGAACTTTGGAAGCAAAGACGATAGTATAAATCTCAAAGGAAAAATGTAGAAAATAAAATTTCATCACACAGAGTGCCTTATGGAAAGACATGGAGAATAAAATCTTAAGCAGAAAGTAAGAAAGATGATGAATATCTTGCATCTAAAAATGAAGAAATTGATAACAATAAACTAATGGATGAAACTCCTAATAGGGAATGCAAAATTCAGAACTTTGTATATGAAGAGGAATAATCTCAAGGAAGAAGAATTTCTAAAGAAGAAGATGAGGAATATTATGCTGCACAAAAAAATGGTGATGATGATGAACTCTCAAAACAAAATCAATCTATATAATAGTGTGTTGAATAAAACAAATAATATATAAAGAAGAAAGAAAAAAAAATGAGTTCAAAATATATAAAGAGAGAGTATGAACAGAGAAAAGTTATTAATGATATGAAGGAATAGTAAAGATATCTTGGAATCAAAGAACTAAGAAGAGGAAATAGATCAAGAATACCACTAAGCTTCACACCCTTGTTCGTTATGACAAATGATAGGACAATAGAAACCTATTTGAACACAAAAATCCCAAGATATTGACATAACAACTAGAAGATTCACACAGGGAGAAAAGAAGTAAAATTTTTATTTCCTTTGTCATTCATGTCAAAAGAGGAGAGATAAACAATAAAAAAAAGTCCAAAATAAATGGGACAAAGACAGGGAGAGAATCACCTCAAGGGGAGAATCATCTTAGGGGGAGAAGAGAAATATTGCCTTTTTCATTTTTGTCAAAGTTGGAGAGATAAAGAGTAAAACAAAGTCAGCTCAAAGGAATCAAAATGCATAATACATTTCACAAGGGAAGTAATATTGTTTTACTAAGGTTGCCATCAATAACAGAGGGAGAGATTGTTGGCAATTTGATTGTCATAGATGTTAACCTTGATAAATAGGTGAACTATAATTGACTGATTGGTTTGAGAAGAATTTTCAATATTGGACATATTGTTATGAAGGTGACTTGAATGTAAAGCATTGTCAATATGGGACATAGTTTTATGATGGTGACTTCAATGTCAAGCATTGTCAATATTGGACATAATGTTATGAAGGTGACACTGATATCAATAAAAATATAATATTGACTAATATATTGTATGATCTTGATACACTCATCCTATATTGTATAAGGTTGATATTGTGTCATTAACATCCATGCACAAAAGAACAAACTGTGAAGAAATTGTCCAAATAAAAAGGGAAAATGAATAATCCAATATGGATCCATACAAATCACAAATAAAGAAGTTAATAAGAAATGGTTCATTAAAAGTGATTCAGAAAATATCAATTGAAGAAGATTATAGAGATTAGACAAAATGTCAATGGTGGATGTTTGGTTAGGAAGCATTGACACCATCGAGTCACAAGTCGGGTCGATTCAAACAACAATAAGGTTGACCATCTCGGAGTTGATTGACTGCAACACAAGTCAAAGGCAGGTCAACCAACTGCAATCTTCTAGATTGACAAAAGTTGGAGAATACAATTCGATCAATTTCAAGACGAGTCGAAGAAAAGTCGACAAAGTGAAGGTTGAAGTTGAAGGAAAATTAAGTCGGGAAATACATTTCAGCCAAAGCAAGTCGAGATGACCAAAGTCAAATTTATCATGTCGATTTTCTTCCAAGTCGAGTCAGTACAAGAAAGAAGTAACCTAAAGGTTGAATTCAAAGAAAACTTAAATACAATTCGGGTCAAAGCTGAAGCAAGATGGGTCGACTAGAATTAAAATACTAAACTCAAAATTTCTTCTAGTTGAGTCGACAAAAAAAATATTTTTCAGTGGAATGAGGAAAGAAATATCAAAAAGGATGAGACCAAGTCAAATATTTAGTGACTAGCAGTTGAGAGGGTATTGATTTTAATATAACCATCAAGTAAAATTTTTACAAGTTGAGTCTAAATAATCACCAACAAAGGAGATATCTGGAGGTCGATTTAGAAATTCACAAAAAGGTAATATGTATTGAAGTCGATTTGGAATCCGACGATGAAAGGAAAATCTAGGAAAGTTTCCTTCAAATAACCACCTATACTAACCACCTCACACATTTTCTAGGAAAACTTCTCGAGTATCTCCTATTTGGGCATGATCTGCAAAAAACCCATGTCGTAAAATATTAAAGTTTGTTTCCATAATTATAGAATCTTCATACAAAAATTGATGTCTAAATTGATATACATAAATCAATTAATAAAAGTTACCATATATGTTAATTAAATGAAGGGGTGCAATGTTTCATTCCAAAAAGACACATTGTTTCAAAGTGACACCCTTTGGAGGAATATATAAGTAAAGGAATATGAAGGGAAGAAGGTGTCTTGGTTTATATCAGTATATACATATAATGGATTGAATGAAAGGTCATTCTATCATGTTGGTGCATGTTTACAAGTTAAGTCTTTTCATGAAGATTGGATTTCTTAAATCTTAGTTGTATCTGAGATTAACAAGCTGGGTCTTTTTATGAGTCTTGTTATGAGGGTTGGATTCCTCATTTCTTAGTTGGATCTAAGAACTACAAGCTAGGTCTTGTATCATAGAGTTCGATCTCTCATATCTAGTTGGAGTCGAAGTTATTAAATGATTGATTTTATATGTATTCATACAAGTTAAATAAATAAAAGAATGATATTTTATCTACTTCATATAGTTTTTTTTTTATATGTTTGTGAATAATTAATTGAATTCTATATATATTATTCAGTTAATTTAGTTAATCTATGAAAATGTGAAAAGTAGTCAAAAGTTCCAGACACTAATTCACCCCGCCCCCCCTCTCA
>JZKD02S2252588.1:376171-409672 GCA_000966675.3 Picea glauca
TAGAGGGAAAAAAATAGGGGGAATAAAGAGAGAAATAGGGGTAGAGAGAGTGATACTAAGACTAACAATGAGGAGAGAGAGAAATGGTGGAAGAGAGAGGAGAGTGAGGGAAAAAGGGGAAGAGAGAGAGAGAGAGAGAGGAATATAGGGTGATAGAGAGGGAGTGGGTGTGAGAGTCTGAGACATGTCAAGGTACAATATAGCTCTAGGTCTTTCCATGCCTTGTAATGTCTAAGTCTTGCCATGTCTAGGTCTTACCATGTATAGTAGTGAGAGGGAGAGAGAGGGAGACATATAGGGGGCTAGAGAGGGGAAGTTAGAGGAAGATAGAGAGGAGGGGGTAGATGTAGGAGACGGTGGACAAATATAGAGAAGGAAATGATTTATAAGAGTGTGTGTGTGTTCCTATAGCGCATGCATGCTCATAGAATGTGTTTGTGCTCCTAGAGTGTGTGCACGCTCTTAAGAATGCACACACGCTATTTTGAATTCAATTTTGTTTTACGGGATTGACAAGATGTATGCTGAGTTGGTTGGCTCAGATATAGGTTCGGGATGACAAACCTAGTGGTTCAGTCTGCAAATTGATAAAAACCTCCATTCTTTTGAATACCCCTCTATATATTTGTCTTTGACATTATTTTCATATAGGTTAAATAATTCATTTGTTGACAAAACTATAGACATAGATCGAGTCGTCTATGTACAATTCAAATATATATATATATTAAAATTAATATTATTTACTATTTTTAATCTATTTTTTTCTTCACATATGTCAAAATCATATAATACATACCTATCTTATTTCATCTATGACCTTTTCTTGGATTAACCATTTCTCAAATGAGTTATATGCAACACTAGAGGATACCTATACCTATGATTTGAGAAAAATAAAACAAAATTTGAGCATGTTAAGACCCTCTTAGAATGCACAAACAAAAGACATTGTAATTTCAGGCATATGTTGATTTTGATAATTTAAAAATATATAAAATTAATATAACAAATTTCCAAAAAATACATGACACAAAAAAAATGGGTTTTCTACAAGTATACAAGATTTTGGAATGAAATTACATTGTTAAGATACTCAACACCTACACAAACAAAAACATATACCTTATATTTTGTTGGAAAAATAAGATACCACTGTTAGAAGAAATCAAATTTAGCCTAGTTATTCACCATGTCTACAAATAAAAGTTGTATATTCTGAAAGATAATTGAATTTCCTACATTTCATCTTCTTACACCATATTCAAATTCATTGTAACAGTACCTTGAATAATCCATCCAAGTTAACATATCGTTAGTTTTCTAGGCTTTTATTGCCACTAATGCATCATTGGAGGCCATCATTATCTTGCACTCACCCTTGATTGACCTATCAGTTCTCTTTTAAACCAAAGCTATGAATTTCTTAAAATTATTAAATACATCAACTTTTCTTTTAATTAAATAGATCCACACCTTTCTAGAGTAGTCATCTATAAATGTCACAAAATATGACGATCCTCCAAAAGAAACTCTAGGGGTTGGTCCCCAAACATTTGAATGAATGTAATCAAGGATACATTTTCTTATATGTCTTCATATTTTAAACTTGTGTCTACACTGTTTTCCAAAACCACAATAGTTTCAAAAATTCAAATTTAGAAATTGTAAACTTGGCAGTGACTTACAATCAACTAGTACCTTAATCCCTTTCTCGCTTATATGACCCAAACGTTGATGCCATAAACTAGTGGAGTCACTTGCACCTTCGTATGCTACCACTTCTTTATTTATTTCAGTTCTTCCTTAAAGATATAAAGGTTCACAATCCTCTTTTCCTTCATCACTACTAAGATGCCTTTGGACACCTTCAATACCTCACCTTGAGTTGTACACTTATAACTAGTAGAATCTAGAACTCTCAAAGATATTAAGTTATTTCTAACTTCAAGTACATGCCTCACATATTTTAACATTCTTACAATACCATCATACATTTTAATCTGGATTCTACCAACCCGAACAATTTTACAAGAAAAATCATTTCACATAAAAGGAACATGACATCAATAGATTGGTAAGTTGAGAACCAATTTCTATGAAGACATATGTAACTGGACACACCTGAATCTAACAATGAATGTAGATGTTGTTGTGAAACATCACAAGTAGATAATACCTCATCAACCATACCTGAACCTGAACATGAACTTGTTTCAGCTGAATTAGCTTCCTTTGCTTCCTTTGTGGAGTCTTCTTTGGATGATTTTTAGTCTTTTCCAGCAATCCTTCTAGAGATGCAGATATTTTCCATAGAACCAACATTTTTCCTTACCCTTCTTTCCTCTTGACTTAGATCTTGATGTACCTCTTTGATCTTTTCCTCTTTCTGTAGATCGACCTCTGACCGCCATTGCTTCTATCGTTGAGGTTTATTTAATTGGATTTTCTCCTCATTTCCTCAATCAATAGAGCTCCCATAACAATATCATAATCAATGGTGTATGTTGTGCTAAAACACATACATGTGAAAAAATGATCCCAAGATTCAGGTAATGAGCATGATAGAGTTATTTATTTGTCCTCATATTCATATTTTACATCCATACTAGTTAATTAACAAATCAGGGTATTCAAATATTTAAATGATCGACAATTTTTGTACCTTCTTTCATCCGTAAGCTATACGGTTGCCTCCTTAAGAAGATTCTGTTCATCAGGGAATTTTCCATATAAAGACATCCCTGTGTATTCCACAAGCTTGTTTTTGTGTCCTCTCCAACATTGTTAAACAAAACTTCATCTTTGAGACACAGACATATGGTACTAAGAGCTCTTGCATCCAGATCTTCTCAATCCTCATTTTTCATGCTTGTTAGTTTCTTTGTCTTGACTGCAAATGCCTTTTGTAATACTTGTTGCACAAGCAGATCCCACATCTTGAGCTTCCACAACTCAAAATTATTCTTGTCGTTGAATTTATCCACCTCAAACTTTGAAATTTGTACCTTTGTCATTTGCACAAACTGCCAAAAAGAACTATAGGTTATAATGAACCAAGCTCCTTATAATATATGTAGGAACGAATATTAAAGTTCAAGGTTGAATTAAAAAATGATTTAAACTATAAAAATATATTTAAAATATATATCTTTAAAACTTTTTAAAACCATCCACCTTAATTATTTATAAAGGGAAATCCTTAATTTATTTACCAAGGTGATTCTTCATGTGCATAATAAAAAAAATTTTTGCTTTCATACCATGCTTTATGCATCCACCTATATATATGTGTGTGTGTGTATCTATATATTACTTTCAATATATATTAATTTCCATGGTTACCACTCCCTTTGTAAAACATAGGAAATGATAAAGACCGGTTATCACACAACTGGTTATCATTGTTTTCATGCCTTCTACAAGCAGTAAGGATAAATGAATATCGCTCCTCTTGCATGCAATGATCTTCGAGGTATCACGCCTCCAATATGATCGAGGGAAAAAATTATCTCCCATGTTGAATGACATTACCCACGATAGGGAAAAAAGTATCGCCCCTGCATCGAATTTGTCCTCTTTCATAGAAATCGTCCCTGCAAATATCGCTCACTCATGCAATGAATTCCTCACCTAAATCTCTGATACCACTTGTTCGGTCACCGAAGCATAGCACAACAAGATTCAGTGGAAAAGAAATAAAGCCAACAACAAGAGATTACAACGAACACAATGAAAGAAATCACACAGTGAACACAATGTTTATGTGGAAAAATACTTTAAGGGGAAAAATTATGGGCGAGTGATAATCAATGCTCTTATTATTCAAGGGAGAATTACAATAGCCAAACACAGGCTTACTGCCATCCTCTCACTCTCTTCCCACACAATTCACTACACTATATTTCTTAGGCACACCTCTACGAGTATGTTAGAGATATAAGATATGTTAGACAGTTAAAACAACTAGTAACACTCTGATCCACTAGTTACACAAATTGATCATTGTAATGTGCATGCATGCACATTCCATTTTTAGGTGATACCCTATGCATGCATTAGCATGGGAAATTAGTTAACATGTTTCAACACTATCAAATACAATTCCTTGGGAACTAAACATAATGCTAGCAGAATCTTTGTTGGTTCCATATGTTCATTGCCTACTCTTCAATATGTGTAGGTATTTGGCATTGGAGGAGAAATGATTCTTCACAAATTATTTTTATCATCAAGCTTGTGGTATTTTTATATTTTTAAACAAACATGAGTGAAAAGAGATACAATTAATAAATAATACCTTTCCATCCATCATAAAAAAAAAAAATTATTCTAAAATAAAGCAAAATATATTTATAAAAATATTAAATTAATATATAATTTTGTCAAGAATATCAAATGTAAGAATGTTTTGGTCTTCCAATTTCAAATGTTTTGGCTTCTAATTGTATGACAATATAACGGCAATTAAAATAACCCAACACCAAAAGTACTTAATAACCCAACACCAAAAGTACTTTAAAGAACATATCACAAATGCATTTATGAGATTAGCAAAATTAAAAGTCTAATGCAAAAGTAGGTTTTTAAGGAAAAAAAATGAAGCAGCTTCTTAAGGGCAAAAACGTGATAAAGGACACGTTTCTCTTTTTAATAAAAGACAAATTAATATGCTATACATTCTGGAAAACTAAATGCATGTTTGGGAGTTTTTGGTTCATGAGACGCTGAATGTGAGTAAACTAAATACATGTTTGGGAGTTTGTGGTTCATGACACGCTGAATGTGAGTACGGGATAAGGGTTATCATATCACTCACAGTAATTTGGGTGGAAATTTTATAAGATGCAAAATTGTATTTTCAACATTTGTATATTGCGATTTTGAATTGATTTTTAATTTTTTTTAATTTTTCAATTTTAACAATACAAAATAACATTTCATCCATTCTTATTTTTTAAGTGTTAGTTTTAGAGGAATAAAAAATGATTTGATATTTATTTATGAAATCCTTAAAAGTATTATTACAATTTGTAATAAATCTTTTTTCATGAAAATTAGAATATTGACCCAACTTCCATGAAGATTAGGATATTCACTTAACTTAATGACATTACGATATAATTTGAGTAATTTAACAACTTCTTTATGTTTATTTAGTTTGCCCATTTGTTTAGGTAAATGATCTCTATTATATAATAATTTATATCATTTATATAAATGTACTTAAATATGTGAAAAAAGTACACTATTATAAAGTAGTAATAATAATAATAATAATCTATTTTTAAGGTCATGACCAAGTCACATCAAATTGGTGTATGAGATCCCTTTGTTTGTGGGACAAGGGGCCCACTCAGCCCAACCATTTAACTGGTAAAGTCTATGAAGATATACATACCCTACCCCCTCTGTATTTGAACTTGTGAGCCATGAGAATTGCCTAATTTTTTAAAGAATTGTATAATTTAAACAAAAATATTGAGATAATTTTTAAGTTTTTTTAATTTTAACATTTGTAAAGTTAAACAAATATTAGGTGAATCCCAAAAATGACAAATCAAGCTTTATAGAAATCTTAATGAAAATGTGTTTGATTTGTTTCTAGTCTCCAGGGGACTTGAGATTTAGTAGCATTGGTGTATAATCCTTAGCTATAAGAAAGTTAGAAAAGAAAACAATTTTCAATATAGAAAGAGAGCAACTAACAAAGGTTCGATGCATAGCTATATCCACTTTGGTATATTATATAGAACCTGAGTGGGCCTAATGGTTAAGAACATGTGTTTGTTCTTAAGAGGTCACAAGTTCAAATCTAGAGGGGGGTAGGGTATGTATTCCTCCATAGACTTTACTAGTCAAATCACTTGGTCATGACCTTAAAAATATATTATTATTATTAAAATTTTGAAAAGTAAATTTGTAAATAAGATAAACTAAGAATAGTGTCATCATACAAGAGCACATATTGTTGCATTATTAAAATTGACTATAAGAAATTTACAAATCATTTTTTTTAAATTCAACAAATTATGATTTTGATATCAAATAACAACACTTTTAACTTTTTATGATCGAATGTTACTATTAATTTCCATTATTATTATTTTTTTCTTTTTGAAAGGTTAGGGAATAATTTATAATGATGTAATGTTTTATGATAAGGGTGTAATTTTTAAAATGGATAAATTTTTTGTATTATTTCAATCTATCTATTTATTATTATCATTCCTAAGATAATACTCACTATTGGCATCTCAACAATAATGTATGAGATAAGATGTTACAAAGTTACACTCCATGTGCTTGGGAGCATTAGTATATTTGTGAATTAAAATATGAATATACTTAATATTGAAATATTGATGATATTTTAGTATGGTTGACCACATTAGAACATGGTTGATAATGGTTGGTGATGTTTGACCATGATTGATCAAAGTTGATTTTGATTAGTCATGATTGATTATGTGTGACTATCCTTGACTATTATTGGCTTCATTCATCCATGGTCTACTACGGTTGAATTTGGATGACCATACTTGAATATGTTGAACTATTATTGGCCATGATTGAATTTTGTTCATGATGGTAGAGTATGATTGACCATGGGTTTCCATGTTAAGCTCAGATAACCATGTTGACTATGGTTTGGTTGACTACAGTTGACCATCATTGTCCATGTTGACTATTGATAACCATGTTGAGTGTTGTTGACTATGTATGATTATGGTTGACCATGTTTTACTATGGTTATATTTGGTTCACCTTGGTTATGGTTGACATCGGTTTTATAATAGTTGACCATGATTGTCTATGGTTACATTGGAGTTCATCTTCAATTCCAATCTATCGGCATAGTAGGTTAAATAACAACTTGTAATATACTCATTGTAAAATTTCTAAACATAGTACCAATATTTTATCATTATTAAATAATTGCTACCTATAAAATTTAAAAAAATCACACCACTCCTTACACTTTAAAAAGCATTCTTTGTAATTGTAACATATGTAAAATTCCTTCTCCATATATTTGTAATGTTAAACTTCAACATTGAAGGAAGTTTAACCTTAGCAAGGTCCTTATTACACTTTTAAACAATTGTTTTTTTTATAATAATTTGAGAGCATCCGTGTGCCCTCTTGATGCAATAAACAAATATGATGAGGAGGTATATCTACATTTTCATTGTGTTTGTGGAAGGCTAGCTATTATTTTGTAAATAAAAGTATTACTATATTAGAAGCTTCCAAAAAACCAGTTTAACATTGCCAAGTCACACGGGCCGCAGTTACTGGACTGCCCCATCTCGGAGGAAACCAGTCCAGCCGGCCCGTTAAGAGTTGGGCTATTAAGTCATAAGCAAAATAAAGAGAGCATAACTTGTCTTTTGCATACCTATTGGACCTAGACATTTAGACACCTCGAAACTGAGAAAAGTAAGCCTAGACACCTGGCTTGTAGGTGGGCCAAGTGGCTGGAGGATCCGTGGGTCCAGGCTCTTCCTCAATGTACACCGTCTCATAGTACCCAGGCTCGTCTTGCTCCTGATTGCGCTCAGCTACAGTGGCACTGTCCTCATGCATCTCCTCCTCCTTGCGCCTGCCTGGTGTGCTCGGCTCAGGATGCGGAACACCATCTCCCTTGACTCCGGGGTCTTCATCTTCGGATTCTGCTTCAGAATTTGGGAACAAGGCATCGTGCAGGGATGCCAGAATTTGGAGAAAGTTGGCCACCTTAATCTCCGTGACCTCCACCCGATAGTGCAAGTCTGCAACCTCCTGCCGCAGCTCAAATACCAGGGTGTACAGAGTGGCTAAGTTGTCCCTRAATTGTKCTTTGTCAAAGGGAGCTGGGCTACCTGTTGYTGGTGGACGGGATKGTCTCTGAGAGGCTTGGYCGTKGCCCAAGTTGCTAGCGGGAGGTTGGGATGGTCCGGGGTCGTGGAGAAGCCGATGCAAAGTAATTGAAGTATTTGGGATGATGGCCATGGAACCAAAATGCGGAGGCTGCAAATTTACAGGGGATGACACTGTCTGAAGGCTGGGTTGAGAATCGTCGGAGGAAGTGTCTGGTGGAGAGAGCGAAGGTCGTCGAGGCCTCCACGGCGTGCCTCGCCGTGGTTTGCCTCGTGGCCTCGTCATGTAGGAGTCGATAAGAAGTGCAAAAAGAGCGAAGGTCGAAGAGTACCGGGGGGGGAGGGGCTCTCGCTCGCACTAGAGGAGACAAGCAGGGTGACTGTCTAGCTTCGGCGGAATGAGCCCGATTAACATAACCGTCGCCATTATAACCCAACACATTTGAGCTTGCAGCGAAAGGACTCCTGCGTAAATGCACTTCATATCAATATTTAAGCGATTAAATACCTGGTGGGGTGACTGGCCATTGCACATGCCTGGCATGCGTGTCCATATCACGGCGCCCAGTACCCTCAACCGCCTCCTGCCACGATATCCCTTGTGACACCCCATCCGGGGAGGAAGGCTAGCTATTATTGCTCATAGTTAAAATATAATAAAAATTATTTTAATTTATTAGATCTACATAGAGGTGCCCATAGTATGCATTATTTTCGATCTAAATAAAAAGCCATAAAGAGCGGTTAACAATGGAATGCACCTGAATGTCGAGAAGACTTTGCTAGTTATGCCGGATCTGAATATTATATTCTGATGATCCAAACCGTGTTATATCCTGATACACGGTTTGGTCGATTGTCATCGGATAGAACGACTGTCCTAGGTTTTGCTGAGGAATTGGCTACGTTTGATAAGAATTCGGGGTTAATTCTTTTTATTGTTCAAGGAATTGGAGATCCAGTTTTTCTGGTTCCCACGCCATCGATTGCAATTAGAGATCGAGGTTTTCTGGTTCCGACGCCATGCCTGCAGCTAACGCCTCGACCAGCAACGAGGAGGTCATAAAGGTCTGTTGGACTGCAGAAAATATGGCAAATTTTTATTTTTTTAAATGGATATTTTGTGTATGGGTAACCCAATTTTATTTTCTTACAGATTGAAAGTTTTCACTAGATTGAGGCATTACACAGGTATCTCCAGAATTTGAGGTAGATAGGGACTAAATCCATACTAACCAAGAAGATTGGTTTTTTGACCTTTATACTTGAACCAGATCTCTGCTCCGTTTAAGTCAGATGTAATTCTGTACTAGCGAGTCTAATCAATTTTTCCAGACCTAAAAGCTGTTAGGATATCTTTTCAAAAACATGTTATTAGATTACACCATATCCAGGCACCTGTTGAGATCTAACCTGAGATGAAAGTCCGCCAGAAGCCATGTGCCTTGGATTGACTCGCTGTAAACTATTATGTTTAATTAATTTATGTGCCTTGGGTTGACTCGCTGTAAACTATTATGTTTAATTAATTTATGTCGCGATTCTTCTTTGAGCGAATCAACCGACAAACCAGTTGTTTCTAATGATTAATCTCAATAATAATTTGGGTGATGTTTAATTGTTTTAAGTTTTTTTTTAATAATTGTTTTAAGTTTTTTTTTATGGATTGATAATGAAAAAACATTAAGATATTAAAATTATACAGAATTAATTACTTAAATTTGTACATCTAATAATTTTTTTTAAATTTAAACAAATATAGGAAAATATCACCAAACAAAAAAAAAGCTAAAATATAAAATATTTACTTAACAAAAATCCATATCTAGATTATGTATTATGAACGATCTGTTTCACTACTTATGGTCAATGTTGCAAAAATTGTGTACGGCAAGGGTCTTCAAAATAAAAATGGGCAAGATATCATCCCGCAATTTAATATTTAGTCAAAATGGCAGATCGATAAAATAAAATTTTGGCAGAGAGTGCAGAAGATCAAAAGACCTTTTCCCTCTCTTTTAAATAGCCGGTTCTAATAACATTCCATCCAATCATTACAGTGCTAAAAGTTAAAACACAGCGGAAGTCAACAATTTTGAAAGTGTAATGTATTTCCACTCTTCTCTAATGAAGTTTCATGTTCACTAATATCTGGTTCCGTTAGATCTTTTTCCCCTTTGTCTACCTTTATGATTAATATGTGGTTCCATTAGATCTTTTTCATGATTAACGTGTGGCTGTTAGATCTATTTGAAAAAATTTGGGAATACATTGTATAGGATACTATTGGTTTGGTTGTAAGAGTGGGTATTTAATTGTAATTTTCAAAATTAATGAAAGTTAAATAAGGTTGGGTATTTAATTGTAATTCTGAAATTAATAAAAGTTAAATAGGATATAAAATACAATTTAAATGTCAAAATTAAATAAGATAATAAAGAAGAAAAAAATTTAAATAAAATAGAAAAATCAAAATAGGAAAGAAAAAATAAAAAAACGATGAATTGAAAATGAAATGAGGTTAGTTTTTTGGCTTTACCATTACTCTATACTTTTCTATGTCTTCTTGTAACTTGACTTCTAAAGATAATTGCCAAGAGGTGAGGTTGCACAGGTAGCTATGTGCTTTTCTATGTCGTCTTCTTGTAACTTGATTGATTTCTAAAGCCCTTTTTCTTTTGCTGACTAAGAGGAGGTAGTAGATAGCTATGTGCTGATTGTAACCAAATATTATAAAAATGAAAACTGAACAATCATTCAAACTTGATTTCCCTAATTATTCAAAGTTGGTGTTCCCAATTATAAAGTAAAATCTCTGTATTTATAATATGTTTGATTTTACATATTCAAAGTTGGTTTTCCCAATTATAGAGTAAAATCTCTGTATTTATAATATGTTTGATTTTACTGATATGTAATGTAAATTCTGTGTTCATCGTGTAAGTTGTCATCTGAGTTCAACGTTTTAGTTCACACCAAAACTTAGCTTTCTGTTTCATTTTCGTACTTGTAGTTAAATGAAAGGCTGAAATGCTTTTGCCTTCATAGCTGAAGAAATATTGATCCATTTAATTGCTGGCACAATTCCAATTCTTGTATGTATACTGGAGCGATTTCGAACATTGATCATCAGTCCTCATTTGCAAACAATTATACTCGTGTAAATGTCGAGTAGCTCATGGGCTTCAAGGAAGACATTTGTGTTTTGTATTAATGCCGATATGTATTCCTTGCTGTGGATGTTGAGGACGTTGCATTGAACATAAGTGTTGCTGGTCATTTATTTTATTTGGAGTAGTGGTTTTTATTTGAGGCGGGGATTGACTTGATATCTGCTGGAGCCATATATACGTTTTTTAAATTAATGTTGTGTTGTGTTGTATGAAACCTTCGGGAGTAAGAAACACTGAATTTGGCTACCTAAAGAAAAACAAAAGCCTATTTAAATCTCCATGGTCTGTTTACATTCAAGAAAACTTAAGAACCAGCACTGTCTTGTGTGAGACTAATATTACCATTGGTTGTTGGAACATACACTTACCAATTGTGTTTTTATTGGGCTGAGCTCTGCACAATTGGAGACAAGGCTATATAGAGACATTGAGAGTGTTGTGGTTGTACGTCGTGGACAATTAAACGAAGACCCCGAGCCTGTAGCTTTGATAGAGTTGTTTTCCTTGGACGTTTGTCGTCCAAAGAATGTGCAAGAATATAATCATATGTCTTTATTGTCATTGACATTTTGATTGGTGTTGATAACTTTGGGAATTGGTTGCATCTTTATTGGGCACTCACTTATACTTGTACATATCAACAAAAACTTCGGAACCAATTGTTTCCTTATTGTTCATACAGTCCAACAAAAACTTCCGAACCAATTGTTTACCAAGATTCCAAAACCCAGATTTATTGTCTCATTGAGGAGAGTGTATTGGCCTTGGTAATTATGACAGAGAACGTTAAAATTAGATACGTATCACAACAATGCCAATTGTTTGCTTGTGTGCAATTTACACTCATAGCATGCTGTATTATGAATTGCAGAGTAGTTTGCATTCATAATTGCGTCGAGATCTCCGCAAAAGACTGAGAATAGAGACCATTGATAATGTGTTGGTGGTAAAGTGAATGGGATATAAGTCTCGCATCTAAGGATTAATGACCAAGTTAAATATGAATAAAAAAAATTTATGTTAGAAACCAAAGGAGCAATACTTATTGCAAAGTAAGTAGATTGAAAATTTCTTTTTCTACCAAGTTTTTCAATAAGGAAGTAGATTGAAAATTTCTTTTTCTACCAAGTTTTTTCAAACATTGTAATATGGACATTTTTTGCAATATCTTTTGGTGAAGCTAAAGCTAACACTATGCAAATATCCATCAACCCTGGAATACCATTCTCTTAGTGCCTATTTAAGACATACGCATAAAAAACCTTTTTAAGCCTAGAAATATGGAACTCCTTCCCATTTACATCAAAACCCCATTTACATCAAAGCCCCAAAGATATTCAATTATTCGATTAAGAAAAGTTGTTTTCACATCCATATATCCTCCCTCCCATAAATCAAGATAAATACATAACTGATTTAATAGAAGTACTTCGCGATTGGAGAAAATGTCTTCTCTAATTCCTCTCTAGAAGAACCCTATTACCACAAACCTGAAATTTAATTTCTCAACGCTAATTTTGTACAGCCAATTGGAACTTACTATTGAATTTCCCTATGGCTCTGGCACTATGTACCACATTTCATTCTTCATGACGGAGGTGTACTTAAGCCTCCTTGGAGTTGGAAGGTTTTGAATCTATGATGTTGCTCATCGAACCTATGATCTATCTAAATGTGTTTCTAGGAGCCTTAACATACTCTTGAGTACCTTTCAATGTAAATGGAATGGATTTATATACTTTGGCAAGTCCCGTCATAGCGAGCCTTTGGAACTTGTTTATGTGGGTGTCTTAAACAAGATTGATGCTCAATTGAAACTTGGTTTTGGAACCTAATTTAAAGAGTTTATCGATAGAATAAACAAGCTCGTATTTGCCCATTAGGAAAAAAATGCATGAAAACATCAAGAGGACATAACTTCTTTCTTGGAGATTGGAATTGAATAAGAATACATTCATTTGAAATATATTGAGGAGAATAATTGGCATATGAGCTCAGAATTGGCATCTAATTTCAATTGAGGAAAACAAAATTTAGTACTTCGTATTCTCAATTACACATAGAGGGGACTAGGTATGTTACAATAGTTATAACCCCTCGGCTAGTTAAGGAAGTATGTGGAATTGAAAGTGGGGATTGGATATGTTATAACAACCAAAACCCTTTTGATAGGTAAGAGAAGATGAGGAATTGAAGGTGAAGAATCAATCTAGATTCAAGATCTCCATCTAACAGAGCTTTGTTGATGAAGTGGTTGCATATGTTGCTACATTGAATGTATGTGTAGTCATTTTGGGAAGCCCATAGTTGTATGTGAGAGATGACATATTTGAGGAGGAGAAAAAAAAAATTAGTCTAGTCAATGATGGGAAGGTATATGCCATAAATTCACACTAGGACAAAGCCAATTGTTTTTTATTAGTGCTAGTATGAAGAATTTTGTCCCCCTAATTTTTAGAGAATGAAAACAACAAAGAGTTGGAAACAAGTTTGGGATGAAGGAACCCTTGAAAGGATGTAGTGGCAAGTAGTGCCAACAATTACAACAATTGATTGAAGCCTACAAGGAAATGTTTCTAGAGGGTTAGGGATTTCCACTCAAGTGAAAGTTTGAGCATGAGATTTAGTTGTTTTTGAAATCACCACTACCTAACATTGGGGTGTATAGGAAATTCCACCATTGAAGAAAATGAAGTGAAGTAGTTGTAAGGGATTTATCACACCTAGTATGTTGAATCATGGAGCCAAAGAAAAATATAACTTGGAGATGTGCATTCACTATTGTACCTTGAACGAAATCACTATCAAGAATAGATATCCTCTACCAAGGATTGATGTCTTGTTAGACCAGATGCAACAAGCCATTGGATTCTTCACCAAACTAGATGCCAAATCAACTTATCATCAAGGGAGTATCAAAGAAGAAGATGTGTGGAAGACACAAGACAATGTTTATAAATTTTCTATGATGGAATGTGGAGGACCAATCGGAAAAATTACATAACTTGAGTGACATAAAATGAATGATTCCGTTTTCCAAAAAAATTGAAATTCTTTCTCTATCTATGTGATATAGAGCAAGCTAGCAAGAAAATAATGAAAGCTAAATTCAAATCAGAGTGGATAAAATCACGAAAACTCTTAAATGGAAATGGAATGAATACAATTAGGAGTAACTCAAAATATAATTATAACTTCAAAATATTTAAGCCATTAATCAATTATAAGAGGAAGTTAAATTTTTATAGATTTATATGAAAGCTAAATTCAAATCAGAGTGGATAAAATCAGAAAAACTCTTAAATGGAAATGGAATGAATGCAATTAGGAGTAACTCAAAATATAATTATAACTTCAAAATATTTAAGCCATTAATCAATCATAAGAGGAGGTTAAATTTTTATAGATTTAATTATAAGCATTAATCAATTATAAGCGGAAGTTAAATTTGTGTAGATTTATAATTTATATTGGGCAATATAAGGACTAACTCTTTTTTCGAGGAAAATACATATATGGAGTTAATGCCATTCAAATTCGATGGAGTTAATTTCATTTCAATGAAACTTTTAAATTTGATAAACATTTTAAATAGTGCAGAGTCAAAGATAGTAGCATTTGTACTAGTGAATTTATCTCAAATTTTGGATGATAGCATGTGTATGAGTGAATCTATCACAAATTTTGGATTTTATTAAAGAATTCATGATTCATCTTATTATTAGTCCCTGTTGTATGCATAGAGGGACTATAACGTTCGATAAATCGTTTACCTGGCATTAGCTTGTGCGTTGACCAGAAATATTTCCCTAATTGTCTATTGTTGGAACAAGGAAAGTGAAAACATTGATTTTTATATAATAAAAAGTATGATGTTTGTCAAGATCTGATTGGACAAAGGATTGGAGGTTTTATTGCCGCCTTCACTATTCCCAATGTAAAATATGTTTACATTTCCAAAGTATTTGGTAGTATATGGTCTTTTTTTAATCATAAATTTTGTTATGCATTCGTCGAAGGTGGATTAATGCTACCATTAATTCGAATGTTTGGTTTAGCATTTTATGCTAGGTAAATTTATGGCAATGTTTGATATGGTGGCATATCCAAATTTTTCCTTTGCAATATATTCTCTCGTGTTCGAACTATTGTTACAAAAAATATATGAATTTATTTAGGATACGTTAGAGACCTACCACATTGAATTTTTTTCTTAAATGTTTAGAGTGCATTTCTGACAGACTTAAATGTTTACGTAACACGCTTGGTAGTGTTGAATGTTTACTTAACATGCTAGTTACAAGACATTTTCTTCCATTTTTAAAATTTTAATGCTCCAACAACATTCTCGGTTCATTGGTCCATGCTTGTTTTTTTCATGGCACTGATTTCTTATTTGCATGTTCTTGTTGTTTTTGCTTTCTTGTTCATGTTGTTGTAGTTTGCACGTTTGGGTTTCTGCAGTTGTGATTGGAAGAATCTCGTTCCTGGGGGGTTGATTGTTGCTTGTTCCTTTCTTCGTTGTATGCTGCTTATTGTTGCTTGATTCGACTTTGCACGGTTCTGGCCCTGTGCCTGCACTTGGGGTTTTGGTGCTTCTTGTTTGGGTTCTTATTTGGTTATTTTTCTTGTTTTCCCAGTGTTTGCAATGTTGGGATGTTGCATCTGCGGTTGGATCTTTGTAAATTACATCTACTACGCATTGAAACAGAGTTGGTCAGCCTCAAAATATATTTCATAGATGTCGATGTGTTTTCCATGGATTCTGTGTTACTATGGTTTCATAGTTATCAGAGTGCCTTTTGCTGTGTGGGAGATATAGTTTTTCTTTTCCTTTTACTTTCATGTTGTAAACTATGTTTGACTCTGGTTTGTTGCATTTCTGTGGTCATTCTGAGCGACTCTCATTTGATTGCATACTTAGCTAGTTTTATGGACATGGCTTCATGAATAGGTTCGATCGAACTATGACAGGTCATGTTTGGTGTATACATTAGCTTCACTGAATTAGTTTTCTTTAAAATAAGGCCTCCTGGATAGAAGAGAATGCAATTTATCAAATTATAGGTTTCTTGGACAACATAGGTTAATTAGCACGGTTTCTGGGGGTGACGAGATGAAAATTGGGCTTATTAAGATAAAATAACATAGTAAAGAATTGCAGACGATGTCAATTGCATCTGTTACGCTTTAAAGTAAGGTTTGTCGAGCTCAAAATATATCTCATAGCTGTCGATGCTTTTTCCATGGATTATTTGTTACTACAGTTTCATAGTTATGAAATTGTCTTTTGCTATGTGGGAGATATAGTTGTTCTCTCCATTTTACTTTCATGTTGTAAACTACATTTGAATGTAGTTTCTCAAGCTTTTGTGGTCATTCCAAGTGACTGCAATTCAGTTGCATACTGTGACAGGTTGTGTGTGGTGTATACATTAGCTTTCCCAAATTAGTTTTCTTTAAAAAAATCCTCCTGGACAGAAGATAATGCAATTTATGAAGTTATAGGTTTCCTGGACAACATAAGTTACTGATCGCGGGTTCTCGGGGTAGCGAGCTAAAAATTGGGCTTCTGTTGTTCTGTGCCCTACAAATAGCACAAAGAGTTCCGTGATCATTCCGACCGAACGTTGTTCGGTTGCATGATTAGCCAGGTTTATAGACTTGGCTTGGCGGATAGGTGGTATCGAACTATGGTGTATACATTAGCATTTTTGAATTAGTTTTCTTTAATGGAAGGGCTACCGGACAAAAGACATTGAAATTTATCAAATTATAGGTTTCCTGAACAACATAAATTAAACATATGAAATATGTGATTTTATAAAGTAGATATATAAATCATGCATGGAGCATTATTATTGAATTTGTGAATTTTTTATTATTATTACTTTTTTTAGCTTCTCCAGTTTTAGTTTTCTTAAAATCTTTAGCATAGTTCACGAACGTGTCACCCACAGAGGGCTTGACGTCATGTCCCTCTTTAATATTGTGCATTTAGAAATGATGGGTTTTAATAACTAAAAAGATCGAGGACATTTCCCATTAAAATGAATAGACAGGCGAATATGATGGGATCTGGTAATTTATTTTCGCCTACATTTTGAATTTGCGAAAATAGTTTTTTTTTTTTTTTTTTTAGTTTTAGTTTTCTTAAAAGATTCAACATAGTTCACAAATGTGGTGCCCACAAAGGCCTTCACGTCATGTCCCTCTTTAATATTGTTCATTTCTAAATGATGGGCTTTAATAACTGGAAAGATCGAGCACATCTGCCATTAAAATGAATAGACAACCGAATATTATGGGATCTGGTAATTTCTTTTTTCTTGCATTTTGAATTTGCAAAAATACTTTTTTTTTTTTTTTTTTTTTTGTGCAATTTCAGTTTTCTTAAAAGCTTCATCATAGTTCATGAACATGTGAACTATAAAGGCCTTCACGTCATGTCCCTCTTTAATATTGTGCATATCTTAGATGTTAGATTTGAGAATATGCACGGATATGGGAGTTTTAATACATGCTGCTAGTAACTATTCAACATACATATTAAAAAAGATTAGCATTAATAACTGAAAATATCGAGAACATCTGTCACTAAAATGAATCAACACAAAATCTACGGAAGACCATTCAGCCTTGTTTTTAAATACTTATTTCGATTTCTCTCTATCATCAAAGAGTTGGAATTTAGGGTGCCTTCATTCTAATGTTCCTGGTCATGGACATGTAAGACAGCTTAGAGATGCGATTGAGGGGTAGATGAAAGAAGAGAGACTGGTTTTATGTGACATGAGATTTGAGTAAAAAAAAACTCTGTTATACAAGAGAAACTCAAATTGGACGAAAAAAAAGAACAAGTATGTTCTGATTGGTGTTCTCCCTATGTTCGATGCTTTGGTTGGTTGAAAAGGGTGCCTGGAGATTTGTTTGTTGAACTTCTTTGTTTTCTTGCTGGGAATTGTAATGGATTTTTAGGTCACTTGCAAGATAGTTCTTTGTTTAAGTATATAGCTTCTTCCAACAACATAGATTTGGCCTCTGTATCGAATTGTAGAGATCACATAAGTATTTGTCTTCCTTGGAGGCTGGTAATAGAATCTGTATGGGTGGATAAAATGACATATTATCACTACAAGATTTTCTATTTCATTGTTTGATGACCTGCATGTAGCTCTGGTAGCCGACTTGACAGAAAACCATGTTCTTTGTCAAAGGTTTTTCAGTTTCCTCTCGATGTAGTTACAAAGTCCACATATTTGGCACCACCACCGAACATTCTAGACCTTTCTGTGGGCTGCCATACCTCCCCCACTATGAGGAAAGATATATTCTTATGCCATCTGCAACATTTGATACACTTGCCAGATTTGTGGTGGTGCATTCTACAACATTTGATGCACTTTCCACACCTTAGCTACCCGAAGAATTTATGTACCTCAACAGATTTTAATTTTTCATCTTGGTTGGACGTTTCTTCCAATTTAATGTAATAAAGTAAGGAATTTCCACATACAAATACTCAGGCAGGCTTCTCAACCAAACAGACGATCGAATACAGGGAGAATACCAGTTTCTATATACTTGAATTTTTTTCCCCTGCCTTAACTGTTGTGACATAAAACGACTCCATGCACTTTGAAATCGGCATGAATCACATTTCTAAGTTGTCTCGGATGTCAATGCTCAGGAACATTGCAAAGAAAAAACCTTAAAACCCAACTTTTGGATGACAGAAGGAAGTTAATACTTGACAAAGAATGGAATGTTGAATAAGCAACCATTGCAAGCAGGCCATTTTTGGAAGAAACAAGGTATTCAAAAAACTATGATAGATTTACTTCGTAGCACTAATTAAGTACAAAACCCAAAATTGATATTCAACTCATTTTTTGCGAATAAAGAGTTTGAACGTCAAGAAAAGTGTGAAAAAGCTTCATCAATGTACATATCTTTAATTGGCCAACGGCGGGCAAAATCGCAATCGTTGTCCCAAATAGCCTCAGCTGTATTTTGTAACATATCTTATTTGAATATAGAATAATTTTAGTTTATTTCTTAATAGTAGTTTCCAATTTATGGCATTTGTTTTAATTGTATTTTGTACATTCTTCCCCTGTGTCTTTAAACATGAAGGAAAAGATTTTATTTTTTATTCTCACTACTTCAATCTAAATAAAACCTAGTCTATTCTTTCTTTACATTTTACATTTAAAAATACTTTTTCATAGGCCATACTTATGTGGCATCGGCTCTATATTTAAATAAAGAAATTGGAGGGACCATTTTTCTCTCATTCTTCGGGTTCCGTAATTAGAATGAATTTATGAGTTACAATAAGGAAGATGAACTGTTGATGTAATGTTTGTCACACATCCACTACAACAACTTAGATTTTTCATCCTTTTCTTTGAGGAACATAATCCTCAAGACTTCTATGGGGCCTAGCGCAGACCCTTTCTTCTCTTATCCTCCCCCAAACGACCACAAGATTGTAATGCCCATATACTTCTAAACATCATTAAGATTCATAAACATTTTATTGGGTAAAATGAAACAATAACTTCTTAGCATAATAGTGATTCTCATAACAACAACTTCAATAAATTAGATTTATCAATAATTATTGATTTCATGACAAAAAGAAATAAATACATAACTTAACAAAGTACCTGGTTCTGATGCTAATTTTTGTTGCCACTGTGCCTTGCTGCTGCCTTCATGTTACCTGCTACCCAAATCAATCCTGCCACAAATAGAAAATAACTGCCCAAAACTACTGTCCTCCCTGCCAACTAGGAAAACTACCTAGCTCCAGGATATCTACGAATATCCTGGCCCTCCGTGCCCAAAACCTCCAGCAACTCAGTGCCTCCTCTGATCAAGAGCCACAGTCCCAATCTCTGTGCTCACAGCAAGTCCCAAAAGTCCTCAGAAAATCTCTCCTCTGTCCAATGATCCTCCCGTCAACCTTCCCCTTTCCCTTATTCCTCCTTCACCGACTCTTGCAGTTACTACTCCAACCACCCTCCGTGCCTGTCCCTTCTCCCTCCTTAAATGTTTTATCTTCTCGGGATTCATAGGATCCCTCTCTGCATACGCAACCATTTTATATCATTTCTTATTGATTTCTTAAGATTTATTTCTCAGGTCATTAAATGTGATTTGTAGTTAAAGTATTACTTAGTTAACCACAATTATTTTCTTTAATTAATTTTACTTTATAATCTTTAAATATTTATTTAATTAGGGTCGTTACAAAGATGGACTTAGCACAAGTGCCTTTTGCAACTCACGAGTCGAGAATCAAGACTCTCGACTCCCTTTTCTCCAAACACCGATAACCGAGATACTATATGGGTATGGCTCCCTTCCCACTAGCGCCTTCTACATGTAACTCTAGGCTAAGCCAAACACTAGCACCACTTACAACCTCGCCAGTTGAGGTGTTGAGCTCTCGTTCTCCTCCTTCGCGATTCCCCGAGATGCGAGAGGTCAAAGTTGCATGGACTCTGCCAAGGCTACGCGCACACGCCACATGTCAACCCCCCTATACTCTGCTCATGAGCTATGTCGTCTTCGCTCATTGTACGAGCCCTTGGCTCTCAACGTTTCATGGCCTTAGTGATCAAGGTGCAACTTCTTCATCCTGCGAAACCCCGAGCCACAATAAGTCAATAGTGGGTTGACTCTTTCTCAGCGTGACATGTGTCCACCACCGGTAACCCGCTTCCTAGGATAAATACTAGTACTATTCACATCTTGCAACTTCTTGAGTTGGAGTGTTGAGCTCTCATGCTCTTGCTTCATGAGTTCCCGAGATACGATAAGTCAACAATGGGTTGACTCCTTCCCAGGTGACATGTGTCCATCACCTGTTACCCATTCCCACATTTCTCCGAGTGCTTGTTGTTATGCCACCTATCAACCACGTGGTCCCCACTTATGAATGGGTCACGTGTTTGCACGACCCCTCGGTGCTCAACACTTCGTGACTTTTACAATCGAAAAGAGACTCCCTTAAGTTTTGAACCCCCGATAGGAGATAACCACGAAAGTTCTGATACGATAGTTCTCCTGTGGCTTGGATCCAATGGCCACAATTACATAACGATCTCACGAGTCGTGAGTTCATGCATTCCTACCCTTGAACACCCAAGTCGTGAGTCGACGAAATACTACTCTCCTGCCTATTTAAAGGTTAAGATCGATGGTCATTAGGGCTTCGTCAGATCCTTGGATCTGCGGTCCTAGATCCCATCGCTGCTTGCGAAGGTTGAAAGGGTCTAGGTGTTAATTCCTGCACACCTTCTCTAGATCCATCAGTATTGACAGATCAGGGGTATTCCCAAAAGGATCCCGACCATTCATCTACCAAATGATAGGGTATTCTCTCTTTAATAATTGGGCTCGCTATCCCTTCTGAGCTTGAGTCATGAAATTCAACTTCTTGGGGATTCAAACTCCCACAAATATGAGACCTTAGAGAGCTACCCTTCCTTGCATAAGGTTCCCAGACCCAAATCGCATGAACCTTCAGATGGTTCCAAGGTTTATGGGGTAATCTCCGAGGAAGAATACTCTCAAGGAGCCTTCCCGGAACATTATGAGAGTTAAGAAATCAAGATGATTATCAGTGGAGAGAAATCATGCCCCAAACTTAATCCTTAGTACAGAAGCCAACAATGGCATGTAAGCATACACAGGCATCCATTTTTTCCATTCCAACACACCAGTCAATCATTCTACACATATATTTTATGGGCATATAAACATAAGCATGTATTCATGACATTTAGTTTGAAATACAAGGTATAAAACACTTATCATATCTACCAAGCATGATGCAACTACTGAGAGGGGTGCTTGTTTCCACCCAACCATAGGCTTAGTGACTCAAAATGGATTTACCACTAGCCACCCCCGAGCTAGAGCACGATGCTATGAGGTTCAATCTCCTACTTCCAGCTCAACGGAAGTCAAGGATGAAGGTTACTCTCCTTCTCCTGATACAAGAAAATAATCCAAGACAAAGGTTACTCTCCTTCTCTTGGTATTCAGAACTCCCTGCATTTCCATGGTTTCTCCAGTTTCTTTCACGATCCCCGTCACGCACACTACTCTCTCTCTCTCCCACCACATTTCCTCTCTTGCCAATTTTTGTCTGCAAGGTTGCGGGTGGCATGAATTCCGTCGTCTGTGGTCAGGTATGAGGGTTGTTACGGATGGTCCGTTCACCCCCATCCATTCATTAACTCTTGAGGACCCTCCCCACCTACGAACCTGCTGGAAAATCCCTTCCAAGATCAAAGTGCTTCTTTGGTTTGTGATCAAGTATAAACCAGTATGGTACTGGCTCGGTGGAAGTTAACACAACCATTCTAGGTCCCTTCCACCACCTCTCATTAGCCATCGTGGTCTATTTTAGCACATCCCCTTCTCAACAGTCATGCAACACATATTCATTATATAATTTACATTCATCAACCCTTTATGCAAAGGTCCGTCAAATCAAACATTCACATCTTTGAGTTTGCCATAGTTCTTGGCCAACATAGTTATTTTTACAGACTGGGGGAAGTAGGGTGTTACAATGTTCCTGTCAAGTATGTTGGATATATTGCAACTTCTTCGATTTGATAATATCCGTGCATATATACTAATATCCATACTATTGGAAAAAATATAGAAAACTTCTTATTCGACAAAGCTTAGGCAGTTATGTTTGGGTTTGCGGTATTAAACAAATATGTCCATTGTTCCGTCATATACATCTTGCATCCTAGGAACTTTCGTAGTTTGCAATTTATGCTTTAATTACTTAATGTCACAACAAATTTTGATTGCCTTTAATTTAATTTAGATAGATGTTTATGGAGAGCCGTCGTTCGTTGATTTCATTGCAATGAATACAATATGAATAGATGATAAGGAATTTATCTCCTTGAGACCACAATGCAAATTCATGTTTCTTGTTGCGCTATGTACATCTTGCAGTCAAAATGTTTTTGGTTTCAACAAAATTTGTGAGCCGAAGAGCATCTTGCAAATTGGGAGATCATTTGCATTTGAAACAGAAACAATCCATTAATATATATTAGTATGAATACTATTCAAATAAATATGAAAACTTTCTCCATTGATAGATACTAGTATGAAGACTATTGAAATAGATATAAAAAATTCATCTTGGCCAATACTTATCCATTTATTTGGACACCAGGCCCCGGGTTCGCGATATCCAACACCTATGTCCCCTATTTTGTCATATACATGTTCCAGGCAAAGAACTTCAGTGATGTGCACTTAATTCTTTTACTAGTGAGAAGCCATCAGATCTTCAAAAACATTTCCATTAATAAACAAAAAAAAAGTTTTCCCGACTCTCAGATACTTATCACTTTTCCCATTTTTCTTTTCCCGTCCATTATGGATTTCTAGTTTTATACTTAGTCATATTTCTATGTGCGGCAGGATGAAATTTCTTCATCTCCATCTATATCCTCGCAAGAAAGATCTCACTGACCATTGTTCCAATCCATACTTAGCCAATTTTATGCCTGTCGCTATGGGGCCAGCGCTTGTGAGCCCAGCTGCTTATCGTTCCACTATATACATCTTGCACTGAAAACATATGTGATGTACAATTATACCACAAGTTCCTTGTATACATTAACTTCATTCAAAGTATATGTTGATGATTTCCATCCCTAGCAACTTTGCATCCTTCCTGACATACATCAACAATGGTATTACCAATGAAAATTGGACAGAGTGGTACGAAAGATACTTCTGTGATCTGCAATTCATGCCTTAACATCTCCATCTATATCATTTCACAACGGATCTGACCGACCACTGTTCCTTTTCATACTTAGCCAATTTTATGCCCGCTATTGCAGGGATGGCGCTTGTGAAACGAGTTGCTTATCGTTTCGCTATATACATATTGCACTCAAAACATCCATGATCTACAATTCCACCGTGGGTTCCTTTTATACATTAAGTTCGTTCAAAGTATCTGTTGCTTCTTTCCATCCCAACAACTTCATGTCCTTCTTGATGTACATCAACCATTCTGTTACTAGTGGCAAGTGGACATGGTGGTACGAAAGATACTTCTGTGATCTGCACTTTATGCGTTAACTGGTGAGAACTCAGTAGGGATTCACAATAATTTGCATTAATAATCAAACACTAGATGCTCCTCTGCGAGATACTCAGTTCTTTTTCCCTTCTCTTCTTCCCATGTATTATCTAGAATTCCACTGCAAACTTCTCTGTCCTTTTTCCCGTATTTTCTTCCTATGTATTATGGGACTATAAAATATCTACATGATATTTTATAGAACATGTACAAATTCCGCATTCCATACCTAGAGACATTTTGGATTGCGAGTTCTCGGCTGGGCTCAAAATTGGGCCTCCATTGTTCTGTTCCCTACAAATAGCACACTAATTTCCGCGATATACAAATTGACAAGCCCACCTACGGACTGGATAAATCAACATTGCACTTCTATTGTTCTGTGTCCTCCAAACAACGCTCCCAGTTCCGCGATATAGAAATTGACACATAGAGTGCAGGACTGGCAGGGTGGAGATTGCCATTGTTTATGGATGTTAATCCCTATGAAGTATCTAACAGTGTCTAAAAAATTATTTTAGTTTTAATTTTTTCCCTGTATAACAATATCTAAAAAATTATTTTGAATACTAAAATAGCTCTTAGTAGTGACAACTGGACACAGAGGTACGAATCAGCTGGTATTGCACTCTCCGCAATATACAAATTCACTACCAGATTCTGACATTGTCCACTCTTCCATGTTACAAATTATGCATTCCAATGTTCAGAGCGATACAATTAGAAGGTTCGGGCCTCTTTTCCCTTGTAGACACTTTCTTAGCCTATTTTGGATCCTCATGTTTCCTGGTTCACAAAATATGCATCTCCAGTGTTGGAGGGTTGGAATATGTTTATCTCCATCTATATAATAAAACAATGAATCCGACCAAGCATTGTTTCTTCCGATGCTTTCAATATGTTTCTCCGTTATATACATCTTCCACTCTAAATTTCTGTGATCTACAATTCCACTGCTAACTACTCCGTTCTTTTTCCTTTTTTTTCTTCCCATGTATTATGGAACTATAAAGTATGGACATGATATCTTATAGAGCATGTACTAATTCCCATGATATTTTATAGAGAATGTACAAATTCCTCATTCAATATCTAGCGACATTTTGGATTGGGGGTTCTCGGGCGGGCAGGCTCAAACCTTGGACCTCCATTGTTCTGTGGCCTACAAATAGCACCCACAGTTCCATGATATACAAATTGACAAGAGAACCTGCGGAGTGGCTGACTCAACATTGCACTTCCATTGTTTTGTGTCCTCCAAATAGTGCTCGTAGTTCCACGATATACAAATTGATACATAGAATGCAGGACTCGCGGGTTGGAGATTGCCATTGTTTACGGATGCTAGTCCCTATGGACTATGTAACAATATCTAAAAATTTATTTTGAATACTAAATTATCTCTTAGTACTGACAACTAGACACAGAGGTACGAAATAGTTGGGATTGCACTCTCCGCAATATACAAATTGACTACGGGATTCAGACATCATCCGCTCTTCCGTGTTATAGACTATGCATTCAAATGTTCAGAGTGATACAATTAGAAGATCTGGGCCTCGCCTCTTTTGCAGACACCTTCTCACCCTGTTTTGGATTCTCCTGTTGTCAGGTTCACGAAATCTACAATTCCAGCGCGGTCACTCTACCATTGCTCACAAATGTTTCAAAGTATCTCTCATTGCCTTCCATCCCCACTAGCTTCCTGTGCTTCCGGATGTCCTACCATATCCTCTTCGTTGTTATGCGTATTGCAATCAAAAAGTTATGAGACATACAATTTGATTCTCGCGCCCTCACCCTCAATGCTTGTACGTTGCGACCCTATTTTGTAGCTGTCTTTTTTCCCCTGCCCATAACCTTCGTACTTTCTTACTATGCGATTAGAAAACTTTCATGCTAATAGCTAACCATGCAAGAACCATCAACATTGTCATTAATGGCCGAAAACCATGAGGAGATCTCCCATTATTATGCATTAAACCAAGATGTGCAGAGAGTTATTTTGTCCCTTTCAATTGTTCATCTCCAACATGCATCCTCATGTTGGGCCGCTCAAGAAATCTACAATGCGTAATCGCTCATTGCAATATCCAACATGTTGGCATTTCTATGTATGCAATTAGTATTGTTTAATGTTAACAATGCATCATGCAACAACCGTCCAAATTGTCATTAATCAACGAAAGTCTCAAGGACATCTCCGATTCACATGCTTTCGACAAAAATTTGCGCAGGATTATATTATCCCTTCCAACTTTTCAATTCATTCATTGGCTGGAACAAATAAACGTTCTTGTAGACTTAAATAAACATTGTTGTAGACTTAAGTCAACAACAGTTTTGTGGAGATACAATAAATATGTTCACACCAGAGGACCAGAGCTTTTAGTGGTCTAGAGCATACTTTTACTATTCATCTTGTTCCACCCAAAATTAAGTGATTTGGACCTTTGGAATCACTTGTGCAGGCTGCGTTCTTGAGGTTTTTGACTCTAAGGAGGTGGTCTCCTGGTGCACTGAAAAATATATTCTAGACCAAAGAATTATTCCACTGTGTGACCATTCTCCTGTTTCTTTGTCACCTCAACTCTTCCACGAGATGTTAAAATTGTCGAACCCAACATTGATGTTTAGAGGACAAGACTGCAAACAGTTTCTAGAAAAACATCATAATGGGTTGGAAATATTAGCGGACTTCCTCGAAGACCCGACAACAGTTCCTAAAGATATTACAAGGCTACAGGTAAGTTCCTTTAGAAATCCACTGCGGGAAATTACTTGGTTGGTTACAAGAATAACGAGATAGGCATCCAAAACAAGCATTTCCCATATAATTATTTATATTTTGTATTTCACATTCAAGGAACAATACATTTTCGATTGGGGGAAGCTAATTTTGATTGAGCTCTGCTCCCAGTTGTCACGATTCAAAGAAACGAATAAATTTTATATGTCATCCTACTTGATTTTCTCAATTGTGTATTGTTTTCCGTTTCCAAAACTTTCTCTTTCCAATAAAATAAACTATGTATTCAACCCATTAACATTTTAGCACGAGGCCCTATGGAGACACAAAGCTTCCCATTGTTTTTATGAATTTTTTAATGGCTTTGTCTCAGTTTTCAAAGATTTATTGTTAGGCAAGGATGCTCTGTGGATGTTTGGCTAGGAAAACAAGTTTTTGAATAGGAAGGGCACACTTGAACAAGAGGAAAATCACAGTTTCCTCATGGTCTTTGGCTCTAAGGAAAATCCTTCCTTCCTTCCTTGCCACACCATGGACAAGATGTTTGTTGCAGAAATAGCAAGACAATACAACCACTGGTTGCATTTTTTCCATGACATGAAAAAAAAAAAGTTCATTCCTCTGCCCTGGAAAGTCGGAGACTTCGTGTGCAGAAACATCAACAAGACTCACGGGTTTGCCACCCATTTCAAGAAATTGAACCTAATGTACACTGAAAGGATAAAAGGGTTCGACTCTAATGGAATTTTTCGAGAACATTTACTGGGTGTTTTCTTTAACACCTCGTTTATCCATACACACCTGACCCAAGACAGGAATAGTGTTGACAACAATCCTGCTTTTGCCGATTGCGATGCAGAGAGATTGAAAAGAACCACTGAATTGTAAAGACAAAATGGAAAAGTATTTGGTGAGAAGATTACCTAGTCCCCTGCCAGCACTCCCAAGAGAACAACATCATGGAGCATCGCTTCGATGGTCCACCCCAGTAAGAAAGAAACCCATAAATATTTGAAAGGAGGAGGATATAATACCTCTCCTCACATAAATATTGATAGTTCTCACAAAATTCCAGTGACGAAGAAGAGAAAAAACAATGCAGGGTAGGCAGAGGAACCCCAAATTGAAAGTGGAAAACTGCAACTTGAAATTGAAGCTGAGCACATGTAGAAAATTGGGTTGTTCGTGGTTGAAATATCGGACACCGACTTTTTTGACATAGATGAATCCTTCGTAATACAAAGCGCTATTTTTGATAGCCAATCTAAAAGTCTGGTCATTGAAAAGAGAGATGTAACAAACAGGAAAGTCAAATCTCATGTAGAGATTAACTTTAGTGAAATGTCACCATCCCAAATCTACCAATTTTACCAGGGAACCAGTGACATTATTCATGATTCCATTGGAGGAATTGAGACAAAAAATGCCAATATCAAACAACGCCTCAACACATTTGAGCAGGCTTTCCTTGCAACACTAGAATTTGCCAGTCCTTTGGAAAAAATCATGCCTGCTACCACTGCAGTGAAGATGAAAGTATCCTCTACCCTCCTTGCATTCTCTAGATCCCTTGTAGAGAATAACATCAAAAAAAGAATGTAGGTAGTTACTGAAGCCTGGGAAACATCGCAAAATTTAGTTTCCTTTGGAAAGAAGGCCAATGTTTAGCTGGAACAATTGGAGAGGAATTTAAAAAATGAACGGCTTTTCTGTGATCAGGTACTAGCCCCTTTTTCCAAATATGTCGACAACACATCAGAATTGAAAAGAAGACAGGAGAAACTCCCCTCGCCAAAGTGCACCAAAAAAGTAAAATCATGCTGGAAAAAGAAAGTTGACAACCTGTAGCTCATTGTCAAGTCATGTAAACAAGTCATATTAGAAAAGGAATATTTATTCACAAGCCTTCTCCCACTGGACTTATCCAAAACTACCAACGAGGTTCAAGATCCTAACTTAATTCTCAAATCATTGTCAGTCACCAAAGAATCCTTCAAGGAAAAGTTGATATTTTAAAGGGGTTGTCTTTCAAAAAAATTTACAACATACTTGAGCAACGTCTAGATGAGCACGGGCCCTGGGTACTGGACTATGCCTCACACAATGAAGAAATTGAACACAATCTGCATAGTATTGCAATGGATCTAAGGAAATTAGAAAATGACCTTTATGATATAGAAATCTGGGATGAAACCAACACAGCCCCCATGAAAATCTACATTGAAGAATGGTTCCAAGAGAGAATGGACAACCTCGTCTAGGAAGGGCAACAACTGGTCAATAGGACTACAATGCCCATTGACGACAGCAACAAAAATGCATCAACTTCATAGTAAGTTTATACTGCCATTTGTTTTGTTTATCAATCCAGTTTAAGTCTATGCTGTCATCTTCTCTTCTTTATCAATCCACTTATATCCTTTTTCAATAGAAAATTGTAACCAAACACTCTTAGCTTCCAAATTCTTCTTTTCATGTCATCCTCTCTATCGTCCCACACTTCTTTCAAAGTTCCTAATTCTTGTACTTATTTATTTTTACGGTCCGCGAGAGCCCCAATCCCAGTCTATATGAAAAACACATTTAAATTTCTAGAAACATGTAACAGACATTATTAATTTTTTTATAAATTCCAAAGAAAACAGATTCAACAATGCCCTTATTGTATACTCAATTTTGGGTTTCCAGAAACCTTTCTTGTTTGTTCCAAATAAATCTAATTCGTATTTACTACATTTCTTTTCTCCTATTGTATGCTAATTTTTTGGACTTCAACGAGGATGATGTTTTAAATGTTGATGTAATTTCTACAGATATGTAACAAACATTATTTATTTTATAATAAGTTTGTATAGTTCGCAATGCCTCTTCTCAATTTGTATATCGCAGAAATCTTGATGTTGTTTGTAGGGCATGAAACAACAAAGACCCATTTTTGAAACCACCAGCCCAAGAACCCGCGATCCAAAAAATGACGAAGTATGGAATGACCGCTCCCTGCATGCTCTATAAAACGTGTACAAAGAAAACTAATTCGGCAATGCTATATCTTTTTTGTCCAAGAAAATCCTTAGTTTTAAAGCAAGTTGATTGGGGAAAACGTTATTACTATTCTATTGTATAACAAACATTAATTTTTTGTAAATTTCTATAGTCCACAACTCTGTCTGTCATTTTGTATATGGCAGAATTGTCGGTGCTATTTGTAGGCCACGGAACATCAGAGACTCAATTTTGAACCCGCCAATTTCCAAAAACATGTAACAAACATTATTAATTTTTGATAAATTACAAAGAAAACTGATGGGACAATGCCCTTATTGTATACTAAATTTTGGGTTTCCAGGAACCTTTCTGGTTTGTTCCAAATAAAACTAATTCAGATATGCTACATTTTTTTTCTCCTACTATATGCTAATTTTTTGGTCTTCAACGACGTTGATGCAATTTCCAGAGATATGTAACAGACACGCAACACTGCTCGTCAATTTCTATATCTCGGAACTCTCAATGTTGTTTGTAGGGCACGGAACAACAGAGACCCATTTTTGAAACCACGAGCCCAAGAACCCGCGATCGAAAAATTGGCAAAGTATGGAATGACCACTCCCTGCATGCTCTATAAAAGGTGTGCAAAAGAAACTAATTCGGCAATGCTATATATTTTGTATATAAAGGTGTCCAATAAAAGACTTAGTTTTACAGAAAAATAAACTCTGCCCGTCATTTTGTATATCTCAGAACTGTTGGTACTATTTGTAGGCCATAGAACATCAGAGGCCCAATTTTTAACCCACCAGAGCAAGAACCCGTGATCCAAAAACTAGCTAAGTATGCAATGAGTGCTCCATGCATCCTTTTTAAAATATCTTCCCCATACTTTATAAAAGTAGAAATTTTGTATGTATAAAACTAAATATCTACTTTATACAAGTACATATTTCATATGTATAATTTTTTTATTTGTGATGAATTTCTATAGTCCACAACTCAACTCCTCGATTTCTGTATCGCAGAGAACATCAGAGGCCCAATTTATGTTCGTGGAACTGTCAGTGCTTTCTATATATCACCAGCCTGACAACCCATGATCAATTACAAAAGTACATATTTCCTATGTATAAAAGTATTTCAATGTATTTCAAGTTTCTAGGCATATGTTTGTACTAGGTCGCATTTACTCCCATCCTAACCTGGCACGAACTTCGCTAGCCTTGTTATTTGTATGAGTGAATCTATCTCAAATTTATTATTTGTATGAGTTAGTCTATCTCAAAATTTGGATTTTATCAAAAGATTCATGATTCATATTATTATTTGATATATATATATATACTAGCATTGGTATCCCCACTTTTTAGGGATAACTAGGAGATCATGTCTTGAGGCCCACAGGTCCTAGACATGGATTACTGAGAGTAGGATTGACTTGAGCATGGCCCTAGAGGGACCATCCTTTTCTTCTTCCATCAGATTTGTCTTGTCAGCAGCAACATCCATCACCATCAGCTTGGTCTTGTATCAAAAGAGGTTCTTGCTCCATGAGGTAATTGGTCCAGGTATCATGGTATATGTCACTTTTGATCATTGAAACCTTTGAATATATGAATTTGATTCCTTTTATCTCTAAAAGCTGCTTGGATCTTACATTATCCCACTTGTTTGGGGATATTGAAAAGGTGCCCTAGCAATCTTGTGCCCATAGGTCTTGGTTTACCACTAGGGGGGTTTTTGAAAAGCCGTCATCTACTCCCATCATAGCACCACTATTTTATCTTATCTCCCACTCATTATCCCATTCCCCTTGTTCGGGCATTGGGTTGACCTATTTGTTGGATTGCATCTTATCTTGTGGGAATAAGGGTCTAAAGGCCCAGAAGGTAAAAGCAGTTGGTAAAATACAAAAGCCTAAAAATGAAACCTTGAGATGCTTTGCCCCGAGATCCCTAAGAAGGCAATAAATGGTCTCTCAGCAAGAAATGAGAGGGACCCGAAAAATAACAAATAAGACCTAGTCAGAGGATAGGGGCTCTCATCATGAGCCAGCCAATTAGGTTCATGGGTACCTAACAGTATGACATTGCCACCATCTGGTTACCATGCCTGGGAAGTGAACTTTGGTTGCATGGCCAAGGGAAAGGGGGTCTCATCACGAGCCAACCTTCTCATCTCTGTGAAAGTACTTGTGGGTAACACTGTGAGCTCTAGTCACCATGCTAAGGAAGTGTCCTCTAGTTATCCCTTGAATAAAAAGGAAAAGGAAGAAAAAAAAGCAAATAAAAGAATAAAGCAAGAAAAAGAATAAAGGCAAGAACTAGCTTGGAAAAAATGCATCCATGATAGGTACAACTCACTATCTACAAAGGAACCCACAGATAGCATTATGCATGATTAGCCCACACTGCACCCACATGTTTGGACATCCACTATCCTCATCACCTCATTTACATGGCTTGGATGAAATCTTCCTGGAAACTTCCTTTTTCTTGTGGATACCAGACCAATAGGAAGTCTTGTCTTTTTCTCCAATCTTGTATTGTAGGTTTTTGTAATGTCTTTGAGCTATTGACTAATGTATCAGGGTTTTTATGCATATGTTTAATAATAATGATGATGATATGTGATTAACATTGCTATGATCCCGGTGACTGGTGAGCCCGTGGAGGGCATAGATTTTGATGTGCAGGACAATGCCCGATGGACTGGTAGCATTTGGAATGGTACACATGGGGATATGACCAGTTCAGACCTCCATGGGGCTGAAGAGACCACCAAATGGATTTTGAAACCCCATCAGGGCGTAGAGACAAGATGGACATGGATTAGGGCTTTTTGCACCGAAGAGGAAGAGGAGATTCCATCAGAGGCACTCTGACATGACTAGACATAGGGGGAATGAACCCTTTTCAGTGGAACACTAGCCTTGGAAGGCTTAGGATGTTGCCATCCTCACCATGGCATCATACAAATTCATGGACACCTTTGGAGGCAGACTGGGCAGCAGTGGCATGTATGTCATGTTGGAGAGGCCCCTGGGGGACTAACGTTTTTCTCCTAGATGTCTCATTTTCCCTAGAAAGGGCTAGCACCTCCCTTGAAGGGGATTTTACTCTCTTTTCAACTCAATTAGGGTTTTAATTTGACAATTTAATGTAAAAACTGTATTATTTTGGTATTTTGGCCTTGTCGGCCTTTTTATGACCTAAAAGTTAATTTAGGTCATTGATATAGTATATATTGAGGGTTTTTACTCTCATTTTGATCATCAACTATCACTCACTCAATAGTGAGGTCTGATTTTTGGGCCCTATTGCAGTTTTTGGCTAAACTAAGTGATGTGCAGTTGTTGAAGGAAGACTTTTTGGCATATTTTTGGCATTTCTCTTGAAGGAAGGTTTACAACTAGGGTTTGCATGCTATTTCATGGTGATATGTAAGTGTTTTTTCTACAAAAATTCTTGATTGAATGGTTGTAGTATTATATTATTGCATATGTTTATAATTTCCTGATCAAAAACCCTAGGTGACAAGCACACAAGTAGGTCCTTGTCTCAAGTCCCCTGATTGAGA